>JAOPUL010529683.1:0-19149 GCA_027564515.1 Octopus rubescens | reverse complement strand
GGTGTATTTGAAGGTGATGGAATCAAGCATTCAATGATGAGGGAAAAGATCAGAAAAGAATGTTATCGCAGGGTAAGGGCAATACTCTTGATAGAGTTGAATACAAGAAACAGGATCGAAGCGATCAATACTTTAGCCATACCGGTCGTGATTTAGTTTCAATATCATTAACTGGTCAATTACTGAAATATATAATCTTGACAGAAAAATACGGAAATTGTTGACAATGCATAGAATACACCACCCTAAGGCAGGTGTAGAACGACTTTAACTGCCAAGAAAAGAGGGTGATCGTGGACTTCTACAACTGGAAATAGCAATGAAGACTGCCACAATTGGCCGAAACACTTACCTGAAAAGCTCTGACGACTGGATGTTAAAACTTATATTAAAGCACGAAAACAAGAAAATCATACTCAGTAACAAAACAGGCAAAGAAATATCTAAATGTATTACAAATACAACAAATCCCAGAATTAAACATACTGGAAACAAGCGCAGAAAAATCTAAGCGCATGAAAACCCGTGTTAAAACTGCTGCCTTAGATTATTTTTGCTGATAAATGGCAAGAAAAACTTCTCAATGGCAAATACCCAAAGAGAACTAATGATGCCGATGTTGACAAAACCCTTATCCATCAATGGTTAGTGACGTTTATGTTGTCTCCATGTACAGTCTTCTTGCGCCTACCTGAAAAGCTCTGACGACTGAATGTTAAAACTTGTATTAAAGCACGAAAACAAGGAAACATCATACTCAATAACAAAACAGACAAAGAAATATCTAAATGTATTCCAAATACAACAAATTCCAGAACTAGACATACTGGAAACAAGCGCAGAAAAATCTAAAAGTGCAGAATATCTCAGCAGGTATGATAGAGCAGCACTGGGTAATTTGCAAAAAACACGGACCTGCCCCATGATAAAAACTGGTGAGAACACAAACCACCTCCAGTACTTGAAAATGACCACATCTCACTCCTCTAGAATTTCCCTGTTCAAACCGACAGAAAGATATATGCGAATAGGCCAAACATTATTTTGAAGGAATACAGACAAAAATCATGCCTCCTCATCGATATGACTGTCCCAATCGACATAAATGTATGTGTCACGACCTACCAAAAGCTGAGCAAGTATAAAGATCTTGAAATAGAAATTGGTAAAATGTGGAACCTGAAGACTAAAACAGTACCTGTTGTAATAGGTGCCCTAGGAATGATAGCAAAAGGGGCTGATTGCTACTTAGCTCAGATACCAGAAAATCCAAAAATGTCAGAAATTAAAAAAATAGTGCTCATAGGAACTGCCCATATCTTACGTAAAATACTGACTATATAATCTCAAATTTCACATGACTAGTCACATGACCAATCATTAGAAACTTACGCGTGGATCCTATTTATGTGTAAAACATACAATTATTAAATCAGTCCGCTACAATGTTAATAAGTGTCAACAATTATTGCCACATTAATTTGAGCTATATCTTCGATAGAACTTGGGCTAAGGATTACATCCTTCTTTTGTATATTAAGGCAGATGGATGTTGTGTTTTGATCACTCAGTTACGAACGTTGCTCTAGTAATCCATCATTGTTGGCAAATACCTAAATAAATTCCAAAAAAGATTTGTACTTGAAGAAATCGAAACCTTGGTAATGGCGATAACCACATGATACCAATCTCTTTTTTCCAAAAGAGAGGACTGCATCTACAATACGGATGAAAATCATATTTTTCTCTATTTCTTTCTTTTTCTGTTGCTACAAACCAGTTAAGACACTTCTGGACAGACATAATTTGATAAGGAAAAGATCTTTTCATTTTTGTGAATTTGTTTTATGTTTTTCAATTTTGTGTGTACCTTTAAAGTCGTGCAACTAGTTTTTGGATCACTCCAGTCATCCAACTAATATATTAAAACTCTTGGTGAGTAAATTAGCCAGTGAATATTTATTTCGCAACCACTTTTAACTTGTTTCTTGGTACTAAGTTGCTTCGTCTTTTCGAAAATTATGTTGAAAACTTGGCACGTATGAAATCAGTTCTTACAAGTATTTCACAAAACAGGTTTGGTTGTATTCCGTATGTGTGTCAATGTTCACACATAGCCTTACTAATCCATAGACTTCTAGACAATAGACTATATAAGTGGTCAGGTGTTCTATGGGCTCTGCTTTTAATATCTGTGCAGCTGTAGCAACCAGGATACAGCTACCGGCCTCTAGATAAAAAAAAGGCATCAAGAAGCCTACTTAGCTGAGGCAACTAGCAAGTCCTTACAGAATTCCATTCCTAACACAGTGGATGCTGAGTGCTCTTTGAATGAAAAGTAGGCATCAAATCTCTGATATTTAGACGATTCTTTTTCTCGGTTTACAACGTATTTAATTTTCTTTCTGTCCCACTCTGATAGCTTCTTCTTACAGTTTTTCTCCATGGCATTCCTTAGAAAAAATTCTATGAATCTTTTTCTAGTCAATCTTAACAATGGACATGATACAACACTCACCTAATAAAATGAAAAAGCAACATAACTTACCTTTGCCATATAAAATGGAGAGTAGCCGCCTATTTGACGATCGTAAATTCTATGCAGGTGTTTTATGAGGTGGCTGCATTGTGCCAAAAGTTCATGAAGCAACTGTTTGTTTAGGCTGCAGCAGACAGTATCAGCGCATGACAAGAATATATTAAAATAATTTGGTTTGCAGCAATGATTCTCACTTCATCATTGACTTTCAGTTATCAACAAAGGAGTTGTGCACGCTCATTTCTCTCGTATTAGCGAAATATTTCCTTAGCTTTAATATACATAATCATATTCTACATTATTTCATTTTCACGTTTCAATAATAGTGTCATTATGTATGAGACTTATATATTTGGGGTTGTGATTTGCGACATTAAAAGGATCAAACTCCACGAGATCGTCCATTGTCGTCAGGGAGTTCATGTCGTCATGGTTTGTTTTGGTTCCCCTGTTGCCATTGGCCACCATGCATCACAGGACACTAAGCACACAATACAAAACACTGGGGAAGGGGTGGAATAAAGTAATAAGTTACAATATATTTCCAAGATCATGCAATAAAAAAAATCGTACTAGTAAAAAATAATCATCCAAGAGTATTAATCAGATAAACAATTGTTTAAAGGTATTACTTTTGAAGAATGCTCGCAGGGAAAGAAGTTGTACCTTTGCTGCTCTCTAGATATTCCACAGAAAGAGCAGTAAAAGTCTAAAAAGTCATATTTAAATTATCGTTTACGATAGTTTAAATATGACCTTTTAGACTTTTACCATCTTCCGCCAAGAAATTAGTACAAATCATTATTTTCAATTGTCATTGGAACATCGATATTTGTGGAGTGTTTTTCTTTAAAAATATCATTCAGCAGATTTATCGGGTTTACCAAAAAAAAAAAAGGAAATGCTGGGGTACAATTTCCACTGTGGAATTGTTTGAATGAAAGAGAAGTTTTGGGAAATTCTAGAGTTTATCTTCATAGAATTTGGTAACAAGGAGGATACACAATGCTACCTATCATGCTTTATATAGGGGGATGGGGCAACCGAAATGTTACAAATGCCGATCGCTTGACCACATTCAAGTACACTCTTCAGTATACCTCTCTAAGAGAAAATAGGGAAACTTCTTCCCTACGGACTTCTAGCAATATCTCTATTATCACAAATCCCGTATCAGAATAATAATATTGTCCAAGTAAAAAAAATGATTTATTGGGAGTATTAGGACAGTTATTGCTCTACATAGAAGAAAAACTCAATTCCAAGACATCAAACCATTTTTCACTCTATCGTGGAATCAAATCTGAGAGACTCATATCAAAACCTCCCCATAGAGAAAACTGAACACTTGGCCTCGATGGTTGAATAAAGGCGGAAGATGGTAAAACCTCTGGGTTTTTTTTTTCAACTGTAGCAGAATGGATAGCCATAAGCAAACTGAAAAGCTATTTATCTCTCTCTCTCTTATTAATAATTGTTGTTCGGTCATAGCAGAGAACACGGAAAAACTATTCACATTTCGGTGAGCCCATCAATTTCTATAAAAGAGCTTGTTTTTCCCTCCGAAACGAGTCTACCTTGCGTTTGACTCCATGATGCTATTGCTCGCTTGTTTCACATGACTACGATGACAAATTTCGCGAACACAAATTTACGTGCATCCACATTGTCTTTTTAATGTATATCACACACATGCTGCATGCCTGCACCCAGTTACACACACTCACATTAATACTGTGCTTTAACTGCCTTCTCTTGTGTCTGTGCTTACTCAGCTCCTTTGCCCGACTCAACGAACGTCGGAGGATTCATGCTCTCCGCGCCTTTGTTGCCAGACACAACTAACCTCCATAAGACCACAGGTTGGTCACGATATTCATAGAGTTAGTTGCCTGTCTCTCTCAACGCGCCAGCATGTCACTTGCATTTTGCTTACCCACAACAAATGTACACGACTACAACACCAGACTCATTTCGCCTTTGCACTTCTTTAAAGGCATTTTCACTCTGCATGCACACTTCTGCCTGAACATTATTCTATTCATATCATGGATTGAGAATTCACTCACTCAGTCGCCCAGCTCCTTTCAATGAAAGTCTCGTAGCTGCACCTTCCTCGCGCATATGTATACAGACTGCACAATTCGCACGCGAAGCGATACTACTGTTCGGATCCACTCGAATAGTATACATCATCACATGATTCTCTCCTGATATCCATAATTTTTCTCGGCATGATATCTCCTCATACTACCACACATAGTTGGCCAAATAAACTGTGCAAAATTATATATATTTAAAAACATTTCTGTGACTGCCTGTTTTTTTTTTTGTAATCATGCATTTTTCTATGCATTTTCATCTGTTTATTTTGTGTTCTAAGCATGCATTCCTATGCTTTACTATTTATATGCACATTTCCTTTTTTCACTTAGTTTGAATTTTCACACATTTTTTTTGGCTGTATATTTCTTTTTTGCTCTGCATAATTCCGCATGCATTATAATAACTATACTAGCATGTGCAACCCTTTTATCTTACCATTCTTTACTAGCAGTTTATTACCTATTATCGCACATTTATGTCCCACAAATGTTCTGGTTGGGGAGTCCTGTAGCAGAATGGATAGACATAAGCAAAATGAAAAGCTATTTATCTCTCTCACTCTTATTAATAATTGTTGTTCGGTCGTAGCAGAAAACACCACTATAAAAATCATGTTTTAAGCATTGCTCTGATTGGTTAGTTTTGGGGCGCAAATTGTTCCCTAAACAGTTGCGCTAAATTTCCCAGTAAACTAATCAGATGCGCTCAATTTGATCATGTGTTCTCTTGGCGGAAAAACTATTCACATTTCGGTGAGCCCACCAATTTCTATAAAAGAGCTTGTTTTTCCCTCGAAAACGAGTCTACCTTGCGCTTGACTCCAGGATGCTATTGCTCACTTGTTTCGCATGGTTACAACATAAAATTCATCACCGCTGACAACGACAACATCATAACACAACATGAAAGTGCAACGCCAAATGCAGAAATATTATGTTTTCGTAGAACACTCTTAATGTATGTATGACCAATTCTTTCGGTACAATTTACTGTGCTATTCTTGCTTATATCTCCTCACTGACATGTATGTTCTAACAAGTCGTTTCCTAAATTCAAAACCACTGATGTTCAATAAACACTGATTTAAACTGGAAAAAAGCTATTGATTTTTCTTCTTACAATTATAATGTTCATGTTAACAGGTTCCTAAACGAACAGTAAGGGAGCCTGTTACACAACTATTCTTTTGTTGGGGTTTTGTCTCGTCTTACTAATTCATATAGCGTCCGGTTAAAATATGACTATAATTTATTACAGGAACAGTTAGTGTATTGATGTCTTTGCCTTCTTTATTTTTGCATCTGTATCTGTTTAAATATTAATTAAATTCATCTATAATATTTTTCGAACATTATTGAACAACGGAACCTAAAATGAAGCTAGAAAGCTGCATGACACTTTCAAAGCTGTTATATGCGATCCCCAAGATAACATTAGGTTTTCATTAAACACTATGGTGATACAGTAACAAGCAAAACAAAAACCGGAAGATTAACCATTGGATTAACTGCTACTCCTCTGTTTTCATTATTCGCATGCTGGGTTATTTTGAAGTCACAGTTAATCTAATGTTAATCTAATGCGGATGTTTGAAGTTTGAATACTTAAAATGCTGCCATCCAGTGCAGCATGATCTCGGACGGGCGGGTCGCGACTTGACCAGCACCATCTGGCATTTTTCCGTTCAGCCTCCCAGCTCCACACTGGTGCTTGGTTCAACGCAGTGCCATCACTCTCAACTGGCACTCAGTTTGATAACGAGTGTCTGTACATCGGTGTTTCCCTGAGGCTTCACCTCCTGATCTGTGAGCCTCGCAAATTCCACTACGGATCCATTGTGGATTATTTCGGTTTCCACCCATTGTCATACCATTGTAGTACTGGCTGCCTTCCACGCCATGCTGCTCTCAATGAAATCATAAAGCATGGCTTAGACACTGCAGGCTTCTCTTCCCAGTCCGAGCCAGTGGGGCTAGACCGAAGGGACGGTAAAAGGCCTGACGGCATGACAATCCATGCTGGTAGGCCTCTCTCCAGGGATTCCACATGCTGTGACACCTTCTCCAGTGGCAAATTGATGCGTTCAGCTATCAGCCCAGGCTTTGCTGCTCGTCAGGATGAGAAGGGCAACTGTCAAAGTATCGGACGCTCTCTGACAATTTTGTGGTTGAGCCTGTGGCAGTGGAGACCTCTGGCGTTCTCAGTTCCCGAACCTCACCCCTGCTCATCGCTATCAGGGTGGAGAAGGCTATCCGCGAGTGCGAGTCCCGTGAGTCAGAGTGACTCTTCCAGCGCACCTCTCTCTCCATCCTCCAGGACAACACCTTTTCCATTTTGTCCTCTAGGACAATGAGACAGACTGACAAGTCTTTTTAGATATTACTTGTTGCTTATTATTTTATTTCCCCGTTATTTTCAATTTAAGCTTAATTAATTATATTTTAATTTGATCAAAAGAAACGTAAATATATAAATGTATATGTGTTAGTTGCCAATCCAATGTGAATTGATTCTATCTACGGCATGTTACCAAAATGACGAGAGCAAAAGCTTATAGAAGTTATCAAACGGATAGTTCACATTTCATTTTATGAATCCTTAAGCATTACATGTTCAAACTGTAATTTTTACTCGCTGAATATAATCCAAACGTACATGCAGGTATGACACAAGTTTTATTATGTTTTAAGCAAGTCCTCCTCTATTTTTATTGCATGCAGACATCGTATTACAACTAATTAAAATATTCTTCAATATGGTAAGTTTTTGGAAATATTTCGTAAAACCAATATTTTTATGTTGATTGAACATTAAGCATTAAAAATTACATCTTCGTTTGTGATTAATGATTTAATGAAAAACTTAAGATACATTTTTTTATGTGAGACTATGATTAATTTTTCAACTGCACAAATTAAATTTATAAAACTCTTGTTTAAAATGACTGGGAAACAAGAATCTAAAATGGAAATACAAACATGAAAATTGAGTTCTCAATCAACAAGAGGAGAGCAAACAGTGAAATGGCAATGTTTCTTATCTGAATCTAACTATTACAAAAACATTCACACCCAAACTTCCTCATGTATCGGAACTGCAAATAAATAAGATAGAAAGCTAAAATTTAACTTCGTCATTCAATTAAATAGCCTGCTCTCCCAATGTAAGCAAAGTGATTTGACTACTGTAGCTAACTTTGTTATAGCTTGGAATATTACTTAAAGCTATCTTTACAATCACGGAGAATATCAGTGATGTTATTGTGATTCTTGCTCCAGAAAATTCAAAATTTCAAGAAGTAATTGAACAAATTTCTATCTCCCAGTCCCACCACATTACCATTATGCACACTTTTGAAGTTTGTACTTCAGTTGTATCTATGGGATGTTACCGAAAGATATGAACGAAAGTTAATGTGAGTTAACGTTCAAGAATTTCACATTAGTTTTTAAAACAACTTTATGCATTACATATCCAAATTGTAAACATGTGATCACTGTTTTGCTTTCAATTTTACATTGAACGAATCTGCAGCTATTCAAGATACCCTTCAACTAGATATATGTGCTCTCTTTGTTACAAACGATAGAAATGTAAAATAATTCTTAGATCTGATAAGCTTAAAGATAACCATCAAAGGTATGGAGATAAAAAATGCACTTGACAAAGCATTATTAAATGCTGGAGTACCATTGTATAAACTACCAACTATGGTAGGTCAAAATTCTGACTTTGCCGGGCAATTGATACGAAGCCCCAATTACCTTGAAGGTCTTTTTATTCACTCTACTGTGAGCATTTACTAAGCAAGTACTTCCAGTTCAACGATGCCATACATTGTTTTAGAAATTGTAAATGTCATTCAGACAAATGCAAAAGACTGTGAATTTAGAAATTTTATCGGGAAGTTGGAGCTTGAAGAAAATCTAAGTGACCTTTTGTTCTACTATATTGTAAAATAACAATCAACTAACAATCTTTTGAATAAGTTTGATGCTCTTTTTTAACCAATCATTGGCTTTTTTGAAAGAAAAGTAAAAGAATTACTCACAACTGGAAGATCACAAATGGGTACAGCATCTGAAGTTCTTTACAAATGTAATGCAATATCTCCAGCATTTACCTGTCACTTTAAGAAAAGAACAAAATTATTGCTGACCTTGCCCAGATAGTTTCAAGTTTCAAGAATAAAATAAAGCTTCTTCAAAAAGATTTAACAACGAAAAAATGTGACCACTTCTCTTACCTAATATTGAGACTAAATGTTTTTCCCGATGTTCAAACTAAAGACAGTAAATTGAAACAGCACGAAAGAAACTTAGATAATCTTTATGATGGTTTAGAGAGTAGGCTTAGTTAAAAGTAAAGAAACTAAAGCCATGATTCAAGTTTCTTGTGAATCTTTCTCTCAATGAAGTTGTCAACGATGGATATCCTTTTATTGCACCTTTTGCTCCGAAAGTTGCTCCAGCAGAAACAGAGCTGCAGGTTGAAGTTTTGGGGCTAATACATAAAAACTAATCTCTATTTAACGTTTTGAAGCAAATTATCTCAACAAAACAAGCTTTTGACTTCTTTCTGTTGTCGGGACCACTCGCTATTATGAAACATTCTTCTATGTGATGAAATTTGTCATGTCAAAACATCTCGTTAACCTCAGTAACATCCTTTCATTGAGCTTGTACAACATACCAGCTGAATTTTAAAGCATTAACTGCAAAAGGAAAACCCAATAAATGACCTCAACCGCAGAGATTAATCAATCTACTTTCGTCAATAAAACTATGTAGCTGTTATTTATGAATATTATTTTTTTTATATACATGTCGCAACGTAAAAAAATATATGTGGCTCCTCTTATCAAACATCTTGGTTACCCCTCCGGAGGTAAGGAGTTCTTTTAGGATATTCCTCTTCTGATGGAGACAAGATTCTTGATACACCATGACAACAGATGTCGGCGATCCTCGGCCTCCGCCCTCTACTGTCTCACACATGACTTAACGCCTTGGTGGATAGTTCTGTGTAGCCAGCTGGTACAGTCATCGAGCATCTTCTCTTTCCGCATTCCTCGGTTTCTTTCTGTTTCCTTGACTTGCCATATGGTATCCAGTGAATTTAGTTTGTTGTCTTCTCTGTTAAGAATGGTCTCTGCCCATCTAAGGACTTCGGTGTTTGTTACTCTAAAGAATCACAATTTTGTAACATTGATAAGCCTTTGCACTTGTTTGTTGATGTTCCGTGTCACTCAACCATATCATGTATGCCCCTATGATTCTTCTCTCATTCTTACAGACAAGACAGCCGCTTATTTGACAATATGTTTCATCTCACCATAAGCGACCTTGGCCTGACCAATCCTTGACTCAATTTCTTTAATATTTTTCTCATCTGATGTCATAATGATTCTTGAATATTTAAAACTATTGTCTTATTTAAAGGTTGTTCCACTAATGTTTCTTTGAGATTGTCAATGTCTCTCTCTCTCTCTCTCTCTCTCTTCCCTCTCTCTCTTTCTCTCTCTTCCCTCTCTCTCTCTCTCCCCTCTCTCTCTCATCCTTTTTTAAGATCTTGATCTTTTTCACTTGCATCATTAATAGTACTGTAGCGAAATCGGGAATCAAACCTAAATATTTCAGTTGCCAGCCTGGAACACACATTGTTCATTTTCTGATCATGTAATGTTTCCTGATTGCTAACCAATCAGCTTTCAGAGATATGATGCCATATCATGGAACACCATCGAATGTCCTTGAATTTCACGCGTTCTTCTCAGAATTAAAGCATTTCCGCGTTAAGAATAACGCCAGAGGTTTGAGAGACACCAGAGAACACACATCTCATCTCTCGCCACAAGCGATCGAGATTAGCCAGACAGTTGAGAGAGCTTCGAAGAACACAGATTTCACCTCTTGTCAAGCAATGCCAAGTTTTCCTTGCTGAATCTAGTAAGAAACGAAATAAATTCTCCTTCATATTTGCAAACCAACTCTTCCCGGCATCTCGAGCCTAATTATTACTGACGAATTTTCCCCTACCCAGTTAGGGGTGGGTACAAAGCTAGGTTGCCAGGCTGCTGTTCATGTCACTAAAGTCACCAAAAGTCATCCTCAAACTGGATCTCAAGAATGCTTTCAATTCAATCCATCGGGATTTCGTCCTCCGTGCAGTAAGGGAGAATGCCCCACAGATATATCACTTTGCTTGGCAGGTCTATCGAGAACCCTCCTACCTCTCCTTTGGTGACCACCTCATCTTATCTGTCTCTGGAGTCCAATAGGGTGACCTTCTTGGATTCGCTCTGGGCATTGATGACGTTACCAAGATGGGAGCTGGTCTGGACTTAAATGTCTGGTATCTTGATGATGCCTGTTTGGGGGGGTCCTCCTGATAAGGTTCTTGCAACTGCGAGGTTGATGATTAATGAACTTGGTCGTAGTGTCAACATCTCCAAATGCGATCTCTGGCTCCTCAACCATCCAGCTTCACATCAGCAGACTGTAAACTCGTTTACAGACTCCTTCCCTCTATCACGGTTCCTCCCTCATCAGAGTGGTGCTCTCTCGGAGCCCCGATTACTGATAGTGCTTTGGAGTCCATCTTCCGATCCAAGATGGCTAAGCTTGAGCAATTACTGAAGAACATTGAGGCAATTGAGCCGCATCAAAGGTTCTTCATACTTAGGAATTACGTGTCGATTCCTAGGTTACTGTATTTCCTCGGGGTTAGTCCCTCCTATAGATTATCGTCGTCGCTTCAATCCTTTGACGACCTAATCTTCGAGAAACTCGAGTGTCTGGTCAATGTCAAACTCTCTCCTGAGTCGACCAGGCTATTTTGCCAAAACAGTTTGGGGGTCTGGGCTTACGTAAGTGCTCGTCCCTATCTCTTCCCTGTTTTCTCTCCTCCATCCACGCGTGCTCCCCTCTGGCAGGCAACATCCTCCCCTTTCCAACATGGACTAGTTCCAATAAGGTGATGGCTGAAGCTCTGTCACAGTAGAGTGATCTGAATTTGTCAGTTCCTGTCACAGCTTAGGATAGTCGGAAGCAGAGAGTGTGGGACAATCTATGCTCAGGCCTCACCTTCAACACTCTCTTCGATCAATCTGATCAATTTTCGAGATGTCGCCTACTCTCTGCAAGTGCGAAATTCTCGGGGGACTGGATTGATGCCTTGCCTGTGGCCAACATTGGTAGTCTGCTCAGTTTGGATGAGCTCCGCATATCCATTGTGGGAACTGACGTTTGTGGGGGAATGAGATGTCGCTGTGGTAGGCTCCTCGACCCCACAGGCCTTCAGGGTTTGTCTTGCCGCCTGAATGCTGGTCGTTTCGCTCGTCACACCGAGCTAAACCTGATCATCAAGCGGGCCCTGGCTCGGGTCAATTCTGGAGCCAGCGAGATTGTCCAGAAGCGATGGGAAGAGACCAGATGGTCTTACCATTTGTCCCTGGGTAAGGGGTAGGTGCCTCATCTGGGACGCCACAGTCTGTGACTCCTTTGCTCCCTCCCACATCCAGAATACGGCGATAAATAGGAGGGTCACTGCTTCTGCTGCCGAACGGAGCCCACGAGTATCGGGACCTGTCGGTGTACCATTACTTCCAACCTGTGGCGTTTGAGACGTTTGGAGGGGTTGGGTCGCTGACAGCGAAGTTCTTGTTATCGTTGGCGGCTCGCCTAACCGAGGTGTCGGGTGATGCCCGTAAAGGTGATTGTTGTTCCAGCGTCTTAGTATCGCCATCGCCCGTGGTAATGTCGCAAGCATGTTGATTTGTTTCAGTAGGTTGCGTTGAGCTTTGAGGTGTGAAACCGGTTGGGGTACCTGGTGTTGAATTGTTATTGTTTCTTTTATTTTGTTTTTGTTTTATTGGAGGGGGTCTTTCTTTTGTTTGTGTTTTCCTTATTTCTTTGCTTGTTTATATGTTATATATGCAAACTTTAACGAAATAAAAATATTACTATGTTCGATTCTAATCTTCTACCAGCAGTTATTAGAAGTTTACATTTAGTTATTCTCCTGTTCAATAAACATCATAATAAAAACATACAATTATGTTCGCTCATCTGTTCATTATGGATATAACACGCAGTCGAAACTGTAACTAATGAACCAATGAACCAACACACCAATGAACCTCCAAAAATGGCAATAAAATCCCTGTCCAAGAGTGACAGTATTGTGCTAACTTTGGTAGGTCTTTGTTTTTGCAATGAGGACTATGTTGCGCTGTTTAACGGACATTGTTGATGTTTTATCCTCCTATCTATATATCAAGTAGGTGTTCAGTAAATCGTATACTTATTTCACTGTAGAAAGAAAACAAGCTGAATGATAATACACACCTCTGTCATACTCCTCTCTTGGTCTCATATTGTCCTATTTTTATTTCCAGTTCTGATCACTGCTGTTTGTTATGAATATTCCCAGCTAAATTTTTATCTTCTAATTTAAATTATTTCTTCATGGCGTACTGTATTTTTAACAAGATGCAAGATAGCTGAAGGTAGAATGAATTCTTTGGTAGACTGCGTCTAGAAATAATTCATGAGTCGATCTTACTTTATTTACAGGTCCTCAATCGAATCCAGAACATAAACAATAGAAATAGTAGAATAATGCTAGTGGAACCATCATGTCTTGTCGCTCCAGAACGAAAATGAATGAGACTGTAACTTCACCCACGTGTAGCACATTTTAAGAACTGGGTAACATACGTCTGTCTTCTACGAGATGCTAACGGCTACTGGTCTTCTTACGGGAAATTGCTTTTGGCGCGCTGACCTAACAGCGTCCTCTTGGCTAAGAATAGGCATGCCCCAGAGCCGGTGCATAAAGGGAAGTAATCTAGTATTTTTCAACACCCAAGTTCCGATGATAAACAAAAGAGACTAATCTGAGTGTCTCCTTTTGGAAGCCAACAATTAGGTGACACGTCGTTAACTCGAATATCCTACAGTACCCTCTGCCTAGAATTGAAAGGACGAACTAGAAAAAAGATTGTGGGATATCGACGACGGTGGTAGAGGCATCATGCATGACGAATGACAAGGCATGTAGGCAAAAGCATGCAAACAGGCAATAGGTTAAACAAATCAAGTGGGTGAAAACATGCAACCCTAAAAATACAAGGCACGTACAAGAAAAAAATAGCACGTGCAAAGTGTAAACAGTTTGTTTTAAATATAAATAGTTTTGGACAGATACTGAGTCCAAGCCGAAAACACACTTGGCAGGGTTGACTTTGACGTTATAAGCAGTCAGACGCTGAAAGTGTAATTTGTGTGATTCAAGAGTAGGACTAGCAATTAGGAGGTCGTCGACATAGGCAAAAACAGAATCCAACGTGTAACCTCGTCTATGAACCTCTAAAATGAACTCGCTGTATTTCTTAATCCAAAAGGCACCGATAAGAATTAAAAACAACCAAACGGAGTAGTGACAGCCATTTTTGGAATGTCTTCCGGGTTCATAGGAATTTGGTGGTATGTCGGTACCAGGTCAATTTTAGAAAACACAGTGCATCCATGCAAGGCAGCTAAAAAATCCTGCAAATGAGGCAGTGGATATCGATCAGGGGTTGTAGCGGCATTAAGACGTCTATAATCTCCCACGGGACGGAATTCTGCATCACCCTTTCGAGCCATGTGAAGGGGCGAAGCCCAAGGACTAGGGGAAGGTCGGATGAGGCCAAGCTGGAGCATGTGATGAAACTCAGCTCGGGCAGCTTTGAGTTTGTCTGGTGCCAAATGACGCGGACCGGAAAATACAGGAGGTCCCTTCGTGTTAATGAAATGTATTGTGGAATGCTTGGGTTTAGTAGGTTTAAAACACAAATCAGTTAACTCCAGAAACGAGGCAAGAAGAGTATGGTACTGGTTTCCAGAAGCAGCCACGAAGAAAGACGGTCTGACAAGGGCAACTGAGGATTCACGTGCAGGAGTCGATAAGGAGGTGGTATTATCCAAGACGCGCCTCCTCCTCACATCCACGAGTAAAAAGAAGTGGTGTAGAAAATTGGCACCCAGTATGGGGTGAGGCAGGTCAGCTTTAACAAAAATCCATTTTAAATCTCTCCGGAGTACCAAATCCAATAAGTGCAGATTGCAGAATGCTTAACCGCGCGCAGGGTTATATCCGACTGAGTAGGCTTGGCAGAAACGAACCGGAGAGGCCAAATGCTAACAGAATCACCTGGATCAACCATAAAACTCTTAGAAGAATGACTGTCTTTAACGAAGAATGCACGATACGACATTGTACGAACGGGGACTTGTGACGTGCTCAAAGTCTCTCATATCAGTTTTCCTGAAATGAAAAGGAACAAGGCTGTATGCAGTGTCTAGCATTCTGCTGGAATCGTTGATAGTATCAACACAATGAATTGTCCATTGAAGATGAACGGCGACGAGGAGAAAAAGAACGAGGCCTGTTGGTGGACCGAATGTTGCATAGGCGGGTGACTTGCCTTGATAAATCGGCAATAGTTTGCAGAGTAACATCATGTGGCCATAGAAGACTGTGAAGCAGAAGAAGATGCAACAGCTACTACTCTGTCGGCAGTGGAAGGTCTCCCTAAGAACTCCAAGACTTTGTTAGCAGACGACGCTATTTGGTCGATCGTACTACCTTCTATCATGGGAGCCAAAATTGACTGAAGGTAGACGAGAAACGAAGAGCTGTTTTATGAACGAATTGTCCTCAGTAGGAAAATCTGCCAACTTCTGGATGCGACACAAAAATTCTGATGGCCTCCGATCTCTCAAATACTCATCCTCAAGAAGAGAGCGAAATCGGCTCTCGGAAGACTTCGAATTCCTTCGAAGAACTTCAAGCTTGATCGATGAGTAAGAGGCCTCTGTGCCGGAGTATCTGTGATAAGGTTCTTAATTGTCACAACCAGAGAAGAAGGAATACCACTAATAACCATGTGCAGTTGCTGTTGTGCAGACTGTATATTGTTTACCGCGAAATACGATTCTAGTTGCGCGAAGCACATGCGTGCGTCGCCATGGTAGTGAGGAAGCGCGGTGTGACTCATTTTGCGAGGGAGAAAAATGCAGCAGGAAACGAAATTCGACAAAGGGTAGAGTCTTCAAACTATCACAGGAGACGAAGACAAGGATGAAAATAAACGCAAAATCGTACCTGTATACCAGGGATGCGTGTAAAAAAAAATTCAGAGAAATGCCTCGAATCATGGAAAGGTAAATATTAAATCCTAATGTCGAAGACAACGAGTTAACATTGTGTTGCAACGAGAAAATTCACGGGACCACGTGGTTGTGACTGTGAAGATATGACACAGGCAGAAAAATTGTTTTTAGAGTCCAGCAACTTCGAAAAATAAAATCCTCAGGAATGGAAGAGAGAAGCGATGGTATAGGAATCCACTGTATCAGACATGTTCTGAAGTCCGGATTATCACTTTAACAAGAAGCAGTACGTCGGGATCACCATTTTAACAAGATGCAAGATGGCTGAAGGTAGAATGAATTCTTTTGTAGGCTGCGTGTAGAAATAAGTCATGACTCGATCTTGTTAATATAATACTTTATTTACAGGGCCTCAATTGAATCCAGAACATAAACAGTAGAATAATGTTAGTGGAAACATCATGTCTTGTCGCTCCAGAATGAAAATGAATGAGACTGTAACTTCACCCACGTGTAGCACATTTTAAGAGCTGGGTAACATACGCCTGTCTTCTACGAGATGCTAGCGGTTACTGGTCTTCTTAAGGGAAATTATTTTTTGGTACGGTGACCTAACAGCGCCCTCTTGGCTAAGAATAGGCATGCCCCGGAGCCGGTGTGAAAAGGGAAGTAATCTAGTGTTTTTCAACACCCAAGTTCCGATGATAAACAAAGGGAGACTAATCTGAGTGTCTCTTTTTGGAAGCCAGCAATTATGTGACACGTTGTTAACTTGAATATCCTACAAGGTCAACTCATCCTCATTAATCTCATTAAGTGCCGAGTGGAGAAAACAAAAGACCAGAAATTTGTTTGATAATTAATGAAACTGTGGATTTGGTTTCGAATCCTCTTAACTATATTGTAGCTGGTCGCTACATATCCGTAGTCTCAGTTGGTCACTTTTGGGAATCCAGCCGGATAGTCTAAAGGTGATTGCTTCTGATTGGAACCTATAGAGGAGGTGCCTGAGGACTCTTCTAGGAATAGGGAGTGGAGAAGATGGATGGATGGATGGGTGGGTGAGTGTACAGATTCAAAGATCCAGCATTGTCACATTGTATCACACTGGTTTGACCTGAGAAGTGTATTAAGAGTATACGTGTTTCTGGAATATCCAGCCTCTTACACGTTAATTTCATGTGTAGGAATTTAGTTGGTTGAACAACTGAATGCCCATTAAAGAGACAGATGGAGACTCCCCCCACCATACTTAGGAGCTAATTATCTGATACTAAAATTCGAAAATTAAGTGTCTTCTTTCTAGATTTCTCAGTTGTCATTGCAAAAACTAAAACATAAGGCAGAAGACTACATATAAAGATAGTTTAAAGAGATACACATGTTACAGAAAGCTCATTAAACCCGGACTAGACCTACTAATACACACCTCACTTACTAACCTCTTCTGTGAACCCACTGAATCCCATTCTATACAAAACATGGAAAATAACACCAGAGCCTCTCCAAAGGAAAACAGGGTAAAAAAGGAACAAAATATGGAAAAGGGGGTAAAAATCACACTGAAATAAAATACTAGATAACTCTCTTAGTTACCATGATGGAATACTCGCAGCTGTAGGTTTTATGTTAACAGAATCTAAAGATAAGGAATGGTAGTGAAGAAGATAAAATAACTTTCAAATGCTAAATGGGAATTATATGCCTTTTTTTTTTTTGTTGCTTTTAGCCCTGTCTATCTGATTAAACAGTTCTTATAATCAAAGGCGTTCCAGCTATGACAATCTGTCTTTCTTTTTGATGTAAAGAAGATTTGGCTGTTATTTCTAGCAGATTTAACGAACACTTACAGGCTCACATGCTGGCTGAAGTGTAGGGATAAAGAACACCATAGTTGCTCTAGAGACGTCCAATACATACCGCTTTTAGCCAATATATGTAGACACGCCGTAGAGAATAAATTATTACTGATAAAATTTAATTACCTTGTCCAGACCAAATCAATGTTGTTGTTGTTCTTCTTCTTAATCTCTAACTTAAAAGAAAACAATAGATAACAAAGGGAAAACATGAGTTATAATTCCCCCACCCTTTTTTTCTTTCTCTTTATTGATCAAACTATCAGATATCCTTAGGCATCACTGTCTCAATGCACTTCTAGTCTTTCCTTGATTGCCCCCTTCTCTTCTATTTGGATCTGAATAGTTTGACTATGTTGTCTACCCATCATCTTGGAGGTCTTCCGAGTGGTCTCTTCTTATCTCATCAATACCACTCCACAACTGCACGGATCCACTTTGTTTTTGAACCTTATGGCATGTCCTTGTGAAACTCAGGCTTTCGATATTCCACAATCACATTGTCCACTCCGTTCTCGAAATAACTTGTTTTGAAAATGCCACCTGTAATGCAGTACCGTCCTAAGACATGGGCACACAGAGCAGTTGCCCATGGACCATACGAGTTTAGGGGCCCAATTCTGATCTATGTATGCTGTGGCTTGGTGTCAATAAATAAATACTAAAGAGCCTTGTGCACTGATTTGCCTGGGGCCTATAATGCAGTTAAGATGGCCCTGCTGCAATGATATTCCTAGCATGGGTCTTTACATAACCCTCAATGTTGTACGTAGCCAGCCACTGTTTTCCCTTCTTCATAGTAGCCTATGCCAGACTTACATATAAGGGTGAAGGTAGGATGGTGCTATTGATCAGACTAAATCTCAAATCAATTGAGAGCACCATACTCACAGCATGTTAGCAATGCGAACTTAATCTATGGACTTAAATTCCATCCATTCATCAACTCAACCCAATTGGCGATGTCACAAGCCTGTTGTTTATCTTTTCAACCAATCTACTTCTATTATCTATTTTGTTTGTTGACTCATCTCAACTAGTCAGCATCAGCCTACTACATCACCCATTTCTCCTTCAGTCAATTGGCATGCACATTCGCTTAGCATCAGCCACTATGGCAAATAACAGAAGTGAATACACATCAGTTGATCACAGATACCAGTATGTAGAACTGCAACCATCTCAACATTGATAGTACTCCAGTTTTTCAGAGAACGATTACCACACTAGGGGATAGCAGAGAGCAAAAGAACTCTTATCAAGAACCATATGCTCACAAACTGCTGTTTAGCAAAACTTGCCACTTATGCCAAACAACCAGTTATTCAGAGAAACAGCCATAGAGGATCTGGTCATTTTGTAGTCAGCAATTTTCACCTATAGTGCTGAAGGTTTTATAGATAAATATATCTTTTCAACTACCCAGCTTCGCTTTCATTACTCACACACACACACACACACACACACACACACACACACACACACA
>JAOPUL010528256.1:0-11015 GCA_027564515.1 Octopus rubescens | reverse complement strand
ACAACACAGCAGAGATGAAAAGACAAGCTTAGTCTCAAACACAGACCTATCCCAAATTGAGGATCGTACTTTGCATCTCTTTGGTGCCTTGTATTGCCAGAAAGGCTTCACTCTCATGACCTGGCCACTTCATAGCAACAGGACGCTCGCTGCGGCCACTTCTTAGCAACACAACTCTCAATGTGGCCACTTCTTAGCAACAGGACTTTCGATGCGGCCGCATCTTAGCAACAGGGCTCTTGATGCGGCCGCTTCTTAGCAATATGACTCTTGATGCGGCCGCTTCTTAGCAACCAGACTCTCAATGCGGCTGCTTCTTAGCAATAGAACTCTCGATGCGGCTGCTTCTTAACAACCAGACTCTCGATGCGGCCGCTTCTTAGCAACAGGACTCTTGATGCAGCTGCTTCTTAGCAACAAGACTCTCGATGTGGCCGCTTCATAGCAACAGACTTTCTCAATGCAGCCGCTACTTAGCAACTGAACTATCACTGCCGGCGCTTCTTAGCAACAGGACTCTTGATGGTGCTGCTACTTAGCAACTGGACTCTCAATGCAGCCGCTTCTTAGAAACTAGACTCTTGATGCAGCTGCTTCTTAGCAATAGGACTCTCACTGCGACTGCTTCTTAGCAACCAGACTCTCGATGCAGCCGGTTCTCAGCAACAGGACTCTCGAAGTGGCTGCTTCATAGCAACTGGACCCTCGATGTGGTCACTTCTTAGAAACTGGACTCTCGATGCGGCCACTTCTTCTGGACTCTCAATGCAGCCACTTCTTCTGGACTTTCGATGTGGCCACTTCTTAGCAATGGGACTCTCAATGCGACCGCTTCTTAGCAACAGGACTCTTGATGCGACCACTTCTTGGAACTACAGGACTCTTAACCCGGCCGCTTTTCAACACATGACTCTCCTGGCAGCTTCTTAGCAACAAGAATCTCGACGCAGCTGCTTCTTAGCAACAGGACTCTCAAACTCAGCCTCCTTTCTTAGCCACAGGTCACTTGGCACAGCCACTTCTTAACAAGACTCTCAATGCAGCCGCTCCTTGGACACCGGACTCTCAACTCAGTCGCTTAACACAAGACTCTCGACTTGGCTGCTTCTTCGCAACAGGACTCAACACAACCGTCTTAGCAACATTAACAACAGGACTCTCGACTCAGCCCCCTTTCTTAGCCACAGGACACTTGATGTGGCCGCTTCTTAATACATAACTCGATGCGGCTGCTTCTCAACACAAGACTCTCAACTCAGCCGCTTTTAACACAAGACTCTCGTGGCAGCTTCTTAGCAACAAGGCTCTCGACACAGCTGCTTCTTAGCAACAGAACTCTCAAACTCAGCCTCCTTTCTTAGCCACAGGGCTCTTGACATCGCCACTTCTTAACACAAGACTCTCGATGCTGTCGCTTTTTAGCCTCTGAACTCTTGACCCGGCCACTTCTTCGCAACAGGACTCAACGTGACCGTCTTAGCAACAAGACTTTTAATGCCACCACTTCTTAGCCACAGGACTCTCCATGCAGCCACTTTTTAACACAAGACTCTCAGTGCAGCCGCTTCTGACTCTCGACGTGGCCACTTTCTGGACGAGTGTCTTAACAGACACAGGACTCTTGATGCAGGCGCGTCTTCTTGAACACTGCAAGGCGCTAAGTATCTCGGTCCTTTGTCATTTCGTCCAAAAGCTTCAGTGTAGAGGGTGTCCCTCAGTACTTCATCCCATGACTTTCTGGGCCTCCCTCTTCCACAATTTCCATCCACTTTGAGTGTACGGCATTTCTCTTGGCCTCCATCCTCATCACATGGCCAAACCATCACAGTCTTCTCACTTGCACACTGCATCTAATTCCTCTTATGTCTAGCTTCTCTCTTAGTTCGCTGACACTCTGTCATACATGTATACTTACATTACACATCCAGCGAAGCATACTAGCCTCATTTCCTTCTAGCCTTCACATATCCTCTGTATTCAGGGTCCATGTCTCACTTCCATGTAGAATAACCATTCGAATACATGCATCATACAGTCTTCCTTTTACTCAAAGAGAGAGCCCTTTGGTGGCCAACAGAGGTAGGATTTCTCTGAATTTTCTCTATCATATTCTTATTCTAGCCACCACACTATTTGCACAGCCTCTCCCACTACTAATCTTGTCCCCTTGTTAGCAGAATTCATCCAATACTTCTAAAGAGCCTCCAGCACATTTGATAGATAGTATCTGCAGTTTTTATGGTTCCTGTTCATCTTCTACATATGAACCCTATTTTCTTTGATAATCTTCCTATTATTCCACTGCAGCTCTTGTGTGTCCATAGCTTACACTGGGTACACCGTATGAAGTTCTTGCTTATGCCTTTCCTACAAATCGAGCAGGGTCATTTACCTGAAGTGTGTAGAGTCCTGTCTGTTCTCTTGTTTACTAAAACCTTAATCTTTGCTAAGTTAACCTTAAGACCCTTAGATTCCAGGTTTTGCTTCCAAACTTGGAATTTCCTTTCTAGCTCAGCTATAGAATCTCCTATGGACACAAGGTCGTCTGCATATAACAATTCCCAGGGGCTGCCCGTCTTGAATTCCTCTGCTATGGCCTGGAAAACAATGATGAAGAGTAAGGGGCTGAGGACTGACCCTTGATGAAGCCCTACTTGTACACTGAATTCTTCGCTGTACTCTTGATTAACTCTCACCTTACTGACAGCTCCCCTATATATAGCCTGTACCACTTTCACCAGCCATTCGTCTACTCCTAGCCGCCTTAGAGCCCACCAGATAACACAGCAGGGCACTCTATCGAAGGCTTTCTCTAGATCAACAAATGCCATGTATAGTGGTTTATTCTTAGCTAGGTACTTTTCTTGCAGTTGTCTGACTATGAATATGGCATCAGTAGTGCTTCTCCCTGGGGAGAAGCTAAACTGCATATCATCTAGCCTAATTCTGCTCCTGAATAATCGAGCTATAACTCTCTGTAATTTTCATCAACTGGTCCAAAAGTTTGATGCCTCTATAGTTGTTTCTGTCTAAGGCATCTCCCTTACCCCTGTAACAGCTAACTATAATGCTGCTGCACCAATCGTTGGGTAATACGCCTTTCTGAATAACTTGATTTACTATGCGTGAGACTAGTGTATATCCTACCTTACCAGATATTTTGAGCATCTCGGCAGAGACTCCAGATGGACCAGGGGCTTTCCCAGTTTTCATATCTTTAATTGTCTTGGCCATCCACTAATACTGCTAGTCCTTCTGTTAGTTTCACGTTAGAGAGATTCCCTTTATTCCATTCATTCTCTGCATTCAATAGCTTTGCATAGTAACTCTGCCACGCCTTTTTCTTGTCCTCATGATTCAGTGCAAGCTTACCATTATCCATCCTAACACATTTTTCTCCTATAATATCTCTATTCTCTCTGACACACTGCCTCACAATCCGGAAGACCTCACGTCTCTGATCCTCACACTGCAGCAAATGATACCTAAAATTTGTGGCTCATGCCAATGTTAGAAATCATTATTAGTCAGATAAGTAATGAGTCAAAAATCAGTAGAGCACTGGAATGAATGCTTTGCAGTATTTACTTGTAATATTTTACAAATTCAAAAACCTCCAAACATTCTACCTGTGGGTTTCACTCATCACTCATCTTTTGGATTGGTAACTTACTATCAGATAACATTATTACTGCGTATGTTAATATACCGCTTTATGTTCCTCATTCTATTAACTCTGGTGTGCCCCAGGGTTCAGTTTTGTCCCTCACACTTTTACTTTTGTACATCAATCACTTATATGCTGTAACATCTAACAGCCACTCCTACACATGATACTACCCTTCATTCCTTTTTAACATCCTCCAATCATGTATTATCCACACACAGCCTAGACACTACATGCCAAACATAGACTGATTTCATGAACAGAGACCTTGAGAGCATCCTCCAAGAGGGATATGGCAACCTGATCTCTTTCAACAGCAAAACACAAACACAACACATAATACATCACATCCCACTTAATCAAGTGCATCATGCAGCAGGAGCCTCCAAATTTACTGCAATTGTTCAGTCTCATTATCACCAAGGATATATCCTGCAAAAAAGCACATCCTTAACAAAGCTAAGATCACATCCCAATGACTGACCCTTCTCTTCAGAGTCAGAAGATACTTCAGTCGCCAACAATTATTGATACTCAACAAAACTCGTGTAAGGCCCACAATGGGGCATTGCTCCAATATCCTGGATGTTGCTGCTGCTGCACACACAGACATCCTAAACTGCATCCAGAATAGAGCCACCCAACTGATCAGCATACAGTCACTCACAGACATGCTCCAGCCTCTAGGCCACAGGCATGCTCTCTTCTCTCTCTGCCTTTTCTACCACTACTATAATGTTTTTCTCTCCTCAGAGCTGGACAGGCTCATGTTGCCTCCACTCAGAAATATCTGTCCAATTCACTTCTCTTCCCATCATTCTTGTTGTGCCTAACTTACCTTCCTAAGTCCCACACTAATCACTATGCTTAGTCCTTTCTTTCCAGAATCTCAACCCTCAGGGAATTTCCTCCCACAGGTATTGATTTACAAAGGTTCAAGAGGAAGGAACATTAATGACATTAAGTTCACCAGTCTAGAAGAGTTTGTTTTTTTTTCAGTCCCAATGTTTCTTCTCCCCACAGCATGTAAACCTATCCAAACATGAACTTCATTGTATATCTGCTGACACAAACCACCAGCACTGCAATGTTTCCAGTGAAATTTGACATTGGAGCAATGCCTTAACCTTTAACGATAACCAGGCCCTTTTTTTGCTTTTTTCTCCCATAATGCCAATCAACTCTTGTGAATAGAGCATCTGTAGGTGTACATTGTCAACTGCTCAATACTGAACAGCCAGCGATGATACCATATGCCAGTGCCATTCTTCAGCTTGCACTACTTGTCTGGTACTTATTTTATAGATAGCAAAACAACAAAAGGCAAAATTGATCTCAATGGGATTTGAACTCAAGATATAAAGAATCAAAACTAAATATTGAAGAGCATGTGTGACTAATGTTTTAATGATTCTCCCAATCCACCACTAATACTAAGCTCTTGACAGACATTGTCTTTAAATAAGAATATAAGTTCTTGTGAATTTTTCTATGGCCACAGAGCTGTACATACAGCTTTACCTGCATCTCAAGGGCCAGTTTCCATTTCAGGTCTAGAAAATACTAAAGTTTTAAACTTTTAGATACTGAATACTGACCACATATCTAGGACCACTTCTTGAAAAAGCCATCTGCCTAATGAGCAATCTCTCACTCACCAACAAACAACTACTAGGCTATCTACTGTTTCTTTGAACTAACAAGCTGTATATCTTCAGCAGTCACTGCTCCTCATCATTACTATTGTACTTTATCTTCTTACAAAACATTTTTTTAATCTTCTCATCAGAGTTCATTGTCAAACCATGCCTTCCTACTAAGCTTATTTTGAGATAGTGTCTTGAAAGAAAAACTGTAGCATCAGAATACTTAAAATAACCCCAAATACTTAAAATAACCCAAAATACTTAAAATAACCCAAAATACTTAAAATAACCCAAAATCCAACTATAGCTAGTTGAAGAAGGGAACTTAAAGCTTAACCATCATTGACAGATGAGTACAAACTGGTAGCTTATATCACACTTTTGCCTATCATTTTAGGTGCCTATGTAGTCAGAAACAGACAGAGACACCCTTTGATTCTTGATCCAGTGGAACATCAAGAATGTGACAACCAAAGGGAAGTAAATGCACCAGTGTTTGGTGAGAACTTGTTTTCAGCTGAGTAGACTGGAGCTATATGAAATGATGTGCCTTGCCCAAGAATACAATGCACTGCCTGGTCTAGGAATTGAATCCAGAATCTTATGACTGTGAGTCAATACCCTAACCACCAGTTCATGTGCCTTCAATGCTGAAGAAGAGAACAAAAATCCTAATAGCAACTTGTGTTCAATTTAAACCTCAAGAAACTTTGGAATAGTTATTGTGAGCTTGATAAGCTTGGTCAAGATCACCAAAGAAGTATTGAAGCAAAATTAACACAAATGAGATTCATTGGAGCAAGTTGGATGGATGGATAGTGGAACAACTGCAGTTAGGAAATATGTCAATTGGTGCATGTATGAATTTCAAACGATGGATAAGCATGAATTTCAAATAATAGATGATGTCCACATTTCAAATAAGTCATTTTTTATGAAGTACAGAAATGACTAATATCTATCTTGTTACCAAAATGTAGTTTTCAGAATATTTGGTGGTTATAAACATGTTTTTTTATTACGGGGAAATGTCTTCAAATTGTGTAACAAAAAGAACCACTTTCAATGTGTGAAACGTGGAACAAATTGTTATACAAATTGATCATAAAAGGTCTGATATTGAAATAAATGTATTAATACTACAAGGTAAGGAAAGGACTACTTTACTTCCAGTTGAATAACTTCAATTGAATAACTTCAGTTTCAATATGCCAGTGGATACCAACAGTGAGGTTGCCTTTATTCCAAAGAGTTTTTCAATACTCACTGGTCAATCAAAACCTTGGGCTTTTTTTAAGGTAACCAAGAGACAAGCACTTGATTTGAGATTATACCAGTGGTAGTCACAGACTGTGATAAAAGTTATAGTCTTTATCAACTGATACTAGGTGCATTCAAAAGGTATCATACTTTATTTTTTCCTGCCAAAACTAATGCTGTGTGGGCAAAATCCTTTGGGTGGGAGGTGATGCCACCCTTCCTATGCATGTGTGAAAATGTTCGCACCAGTAGGCCTCATCAGTTCCCAGCTGTTACGCTTAGAGTATAGATATGTAGTGTGCTCTCGTCGGATTTTTGTTTACATGCAGAGACCATAAACCCATGTCTCATCACCAGTGATGATGGTCTTCATGAAGTCTAGGTCATAGTTTGCACAGTCCAGTATGTCTTGATCGATTTTCATGCAGAGTTGTTTCTGCTGCTTTGCCAGCACCTTGGCTGACACTCTCTGCATGCATAAATCCTGTTCAAATGGAATGCACTGATCCTGTGCTTATTCCCACTTTGTGAGCAATTTCTTGGATTGTTACAGACAGTCTTTCATAACTATTCGCCAAACCTCAATCGGTTCCTTATTTCGTCTTGTGGATGGCCTGCCTGGGTGTGCCTTGCTTGCCACTGAAGTGTGACCATGTTTGAAGCAACACCATTTGCAACATTTGCAACACCATTTGCAACACTCCTTGATCTGAGCTTTGCATGTGGCATCATTGCCAAAAGCCTGTTGAATCTTTTGGATGGTTTGAGCTTGAGTATCACCAAGCTTTTGGCAAAACTTGATGCAATATCTCTGCTCGATGCATTTGGTGAAAATGAAAATCTGACGAGCATGAACTACATGTCTGTACTCTAAGCGTAACAGCCAAGAACTGGTGCAGCCTACCAGTGCAACACTGTTTATACATGCACAGGAAGCATGGCATCACCTCCCACTCAAATGATTTTGCCCATGTGGCATTAGTTTTGGTAGTAAAAAATAAAGTCAGATACTTTTTGAATGCACCTAATTCTAAGATTAATCAATTCTGTTGTATCAGATGTTGAAGATACCGATATCTTTAAATGATATAAGGTCAGTATTTAATTAAAAGAAAATGTACATTTTTCATACATTGAACCTTATAAACTGCTAATTCAACTGTTTCCATTAGTAGTTGTAAATTGTGAAAAATATGTAAACAAGGCATATTAGAGCATGTTCCACCAGGTGGTAGCAAGTAGACATCCCCTATTATAGTTGTACAAAACAGACAGGAATTTACATATCATTGGTGGCTACAAGGTAAATGTTAATCCCAAGATTTGTTCAGACTCCTATGCCACTCCTAAAATTGAATCAACTTTTTACTCATTAACTGGAAAAGATTTTGCAAAATTTGTTCCAAAAGGTGCAAACCACCAAATTCAAGATGAGGATTTCAACTATTAATACCCACTTTTATTTGTAGGGGTGAATGTCTTACAGCATAAAAGCTGTAAGCGTCATTTTTCAATGTGCAATAAAAAAAAAAAGACCTTGTCAGGAAGGATAATATACAAAAGATATAATCTTTCAGGATGATATGTCTCTGGATGGAATTACAAAAGGGGAACTGAAACTGAAGACCAAGATTATATAAGATCACCTGACAAATGTAGGTACCACAATTAATTCAGAGAAATTGTATTTTTGATACAAAATATCATTTTGGGAATAGTCCATTTCAAAGGAAAGCATTTCTCCAGGTTCGCATTTGGTCCAGAAATATAAGTCTACCCTCTGAAAAGAAAGAATTGAAGCCCTTTTTAGGATTGGTAAATTTTTCTGATTCATATTTGTCAAAATATCCTGAATTGATCAAACCATTTCACAGAAAAAAAAAATGTTGAGGCAAGAGCATTCAATAATTTAAAAAGTGCTCTTGGTGAGAATTCTTTTGGGAGTGTACTCACAGTAAAGAAGTTTTGTTGAAAACTGATGCCAGAGAGCACAATATATTAAGAATTCCATCACACTATAACCACCTAGTGTTATATTTATCAATGAGGTTAACCTCTGCTGCATCTAATTTCTTCAAATATTGAGAGATTCCAGTAATTATGTGGACCATAAATCATGCACATCGTAGGTTACATCCAAATCATAGACGTCTTTAATTAATTTTTAATCCATGCAAAGAATTTCCAAAAGTAATGTCTTTTAGAAAACAGCATGTGATTTTGATATTACATATGACAAAGGAAACTCCTCATACCAACACACAATTTCATTTTAGGCCATAACCACAGATACTAGTTCAGATGATGATAATGTTATACACTGGATAAAAACTGATGTGTTACATTTTGCTAAACAAGATTCAGAAACACTGTATGATCCAATACTAACAAAATCATTTCCTGAATAAAAATTGTCTGAAGTAATTGTTTCAATACTGAGAGACCTTATAAACAGATCAAGCCTAGCTTAAATCTGGAAACTAGAGTTCTTTGAAATTGCACACATTATTCCACCTGTTGTATCCAAAAAACAAATTGTTAAAGACAATAACCATTGTGTCATTATTGCTACAAACAATCACCTAATACTGAAAGTATAGTAGCCTGCCTTTTTAGGTAATATCGAGAACTACATACACTGATGTTCTAAGTGTGTGGAGAATAATTTTCAAAAGAACAGACTTCATTCATGGCCCAAAGAGTTGGTTCCCTGAACTTGTACGAAAACATGGATCAGATTGCTGTTTATAATTGTAGATTCCTATTCTTGGCTACAAAATATTAGTTACAGCTCCATTCCTTTCAAAACAAATGGAATTGCAGAACAATTGATTCAGGCAATGAAAATGGGATTAAAAGAATTCTCTCCCTCAGAAAGAAAAGGTTTATTCTTTTTTTTTCCTCCCTCAACTAATGCTCAGTCATCATATTTCTTATGCTAACAGGCTATGTATTCCTTCCATATTAATGAGACATTAGATACATGAACACTTAATTATGTGAAATGGTTCAACAACAGTAATTGCAAACCTTGTGATACAGGCTGGAAACATCACCTCATTCGTTATAAGGAATGGGACTGGAAATTTGGATCATGCCGATCAAATCAGACTCAAATATGGTTCATTTCAAAAATGTTAGGATGATAGTGATGTAGGACAACTGGATTAAATCTGTAGGGAAAGAATTCTTAGAAGTACTTGAGCTACCCAGGGTTAAGCCCTTACATTGTAGGAAGATGTGAAGATACTATGACAATATTATATAATGTTGCAGTTGAAATACAGAATGATTGTTATGAATAAACACATCTTTGTACTTCAAGATGACCATGCACTGTATGTATGTGTGACTAAGGAGTTAGTGATAGGAGTTAGATGACTAAGGAGTTAGTGATAGGTAATCATGGTGATATACCAGAATTTCTCTTAACATGCAAGAAATAAAGACACTATTTTGATACATCATATATGGAACCTTCAAGAACCAGAAAATGAGTCTAAAATCAACTGGTATTAGTGATAATAGTAGTGCTCCAGCATGGCCACAGCTCTTGTTGAAACCGATGATAGAATAACAGAATGTATTGTTATTTATTTCTTATACAAATGTCATTTGTTGAACTATTTATTGTTACAGCTAAATTTTGTTATCTCACAACACATTACACATTAAATCTAGTCTAAAAGTTACTTGTAAAACTGAACAATAGGTTATTTACATTATCAAATATAAGTTTGTAAAATATCACAATGGATGGGTAGGGTTTTTTTAAGATTTATTACCCGAAACTTGAAAACAACTGTTTTTCTTCAATACTACATACGCTTATATAGTTCAGAGAAGAAAAGAGATGGAGAGGAATGTAAGGAGAAAGGGATGAAGGGAAGAAAGAAAGGAGAAAGAGAGATGAAAAGATAAACATCTCATACAAATTCAATAAAATCTAAACTAGACTGAAAGACTAATATGCATCTGCTATAGTTTCAATTTCAAAAATAATATATATTCTATGTACAAAATGTGTGCAAACACACTCTTCAGTCATGAAATAATGATATTATAACTTAATATCAAATAAATTGCTATTTGCTATTCATTATTTATGTTCCTAATGTATAAAATCCGGCAATATGCTAACTAGTACAACCTGACACTAAGGGGTCAAACAGCTGTCTATAACTTGGTAGTGACAATTTCATTATCTTTGATGTTTTTAATGGCTTAATCAACAGCAGATAAAGCAGCCCTATTAGCCTTTTTCAGTACCATACTTTTGCTATCAGTTTTAGGTACCTATGTAATAATGAGCAAACATAAAAAAACCTCTCATCCTTGACTCATATACATATATATATTATATAGCGTGGCTGTGTGGTAAGAAGCTTGCTTCCCAACCACATGGTTCTGGGTTCAATCACACTGCGTGGCATCTTGGGCAA
>JAOPUL010527986.1:0-11015 GCA_027564515.1 Octopus rubescens | reverse complement strand
ACCTGATTTTTACCACAATTGTAACTTTCTCTTCCATCAGCTTTTGTTGTTGATGAAATAAATGAATGACAATTTGTCGGGTAGACAAAAGCAATTGGTTCGTTCCTGTAGATGAGGTAGTTTTTCTGTCTGACATCAGCCAACAGTACTTGTATTATTGCTTCCATTGATCAAAAGGAACTCCAACATCGGTAAAAATGCAGGTAAACGTGAATGTTGCTCTCACTTAAAGAAGCAGTCAACCAGAAGTACAGTCACGGGACATACGTCATTGTCATTCACACCTTCGTTGTGCACATTCATGACACTGGTCTGCAGTTGGTAACTTTTTGTTTTAATTTTATTCATGCATGTGATCTTACATATTCTTGGGTTGCTGATTTTAAATATCTAAACCATCTTGCTCTACCACCTAAGGACTTTAAATAAAATACAAAGTAATGACGATAAAAAAATATGAACACTTAATATATTGTTACTTTATTAAAATGAAGCAATGAATAATGGAAAATCATATTATATTAGTTTTAAGAACATATGTATTCCAAATCAGCAGGAAAGGAATTATGCTCATCATGAAATGAATCATGAATCATCAATATCAAAGGAATGTATGTAAAATCATATGCTCCTAATGGTTATCCTACATATTGATTAAAATGAAGGAGGACCGCTTTGAATTCCGCTTTGCTGTGCATCCGGAACATCACGTTTCAATGACCAGTAGTAATCTGCAATGATGCTGACATTCCATTTGCCCTGGTATCAAGCTTCCATGGTACACATATTCTGATGGAACCGCTCTCCTTTTTCCTCACTGTAGTCCACACAATTCTTGGGGAAATAGTCAAGATGTGAGTACATAATGTGGAACGTGACACTCATTCTAAACACAAGTTGTTCGAAACTTGAAATCAGGTCTTGTAGGAATTTTTCATATTCTGGGAGCGACTGTTTACCAAGAGGTTTTGAACAAATTGCTTGAAGGAAAACCAGGCATTCAACTTTGACAACTCCTAATTCGTCCTCTAAATGGTTGCTCTTCATCAATTCCCGAATTTGAGGACCAACAAAGATTCGTACATTTAGCTTGCCTTTACTTATACGAGGAGACTTTGACTCCAGCTACTTGAAAGCAGCTCCATTCTTGTTCAGGGACTTCACAAACTATTTCATAAACCCTAATTTGATGTGGAGTGGGGAAACGGAATTTCCTTGGGGTCAACAAGTAGCACATATTTCGTGTTGTGATATACGGGTGGAAGCTGGTTCTTTGTGGCCAGTCTTTTTGTTCATAGGGCTGTCTGTCTGCCCTATTATCCTAAAGAAAAAACAAACAGGGATACTAGATGTATCCCTTGAAAACCTTGTAGGAAAGCATTAATTTGAAATCATCACAAATGAGAAAATAGTGATTATGGAACATGATGGTTGGTATCATTATCTTCATAAGTTTATGACATTGGGACACTATGGCCAATTCGTATAGATGGAGCTGTCTTGACATTGTAGAGAAGAACAGCCTTTAAACGTATGTTAGAAGAATCAACGAACAGCTCCCATTCCATTCATCTACATTGTACGACATCCCCATGTGTTCAATAATGCCTGAAATATTTGAACAGAAAACTAAGGAATCCTGTTACTCAATGAAATTAGTGAATTCCGCTTCATGAGGAAGTTACCAAGCGAATGTTGTTGCAGGTGATAGAAGCCTTTATTCCTTCGGTCTAGAGCCAAGTATCTGTGCACTTTCCTTTGGAAGGTTAGTGTATATCACCTTGTCATTGAGCTGAATTTGGTTGAATATTTTGGGTTCGTCATTTGTTTGTGATTGATATTCTACTTACATCTAGTGTCACTAATATGAGACTCTGATAAAATTTCCCATGTCTCAAGCCACACAGGTACAGGAATGTCATCTGAATGTGGAACAGGTGTTATTGTTAACTGAATATTTGGGTATATTATGCGATATTTAGTTTCCTTGTTGAGTCCACCTACTTTAGTCATACTGTAGCAGTCGTCATGGTGGTTCATCATCTCACGCCATACCATTCGTACACCAAAGAGCTTTACCTTTCAGTGTTCCAACTGACCACATTTGGAGCTTACTAATGCAATTATTGCAAGCATTGTGAGACGCAAATTGTTTGTCCTGTCCTACCAGTTTGTAACTAAGTTAAGCTAGATAGCTGTGCTTCAAAGATGAGTAATATTGCTCCGGGACCTGACGGTGTGTGTTGCCCGCAGACATAGAAAAATATGTCTGGTGAATGTATGCAAAATCTAGACATATTCAAAATCTGAAAATAAAGAAAAATATATATTTGATTTAATATATAAATTAATATATTTAGCATTTTCTCTGGTAATATACTTTATCATTCACTTATGTTATACAAAAAGAGAAAAGTAACGTTTCTGTATAACTTGAGAACCTGATGTGATAGACATGAATAAAAAACACAATAAATCACTTTTTGTCATATATATTTCGAAAAGGATACAATACAGTCAATAAAAAAAATTGATGCAGATCCGTGTTATCTATTAGATTTGGTTTTATGTTACTAAAGACTCTCAGTGATGAAGAAATATATATACAGTGTAGTTTGAATATGCTGTTGTTAGCGTTAATGCAGTGACATACGTTTCTTTACTTCATTCACTTTTCACCTGATTTCTTTTAACACAGACACAGTTTACATCTATTTTATTGTAAATGACAATGTTGAGCTTGTCGTTTTGTTTTTATTTGGTCACGTTTTTTTTTTATTTGTTCTATTGTTTACAAATATACTAAAAGTAACACAGGATACCAAAATAATACTCCGTCCTTGCATACTTTGATAAATATTATTTAGCTTATTAAGAATGTCTTGTTTCGTAACAGTTCAAATTATTATCTTTAAATCTACGTTGATGTTTATAAATTTGAAGAAGTTACTGACCTGACAAAAAAAGCGTCTCATCAGAACAGCAGCTTATATCAGACACGACACAAATTATCGACGGAATCAACAACAACAACAACAACAACAACAGCAACAACAACAACAACAACAACTGCAGCCGCAACAACAAATATCAACAACAAGAATAAATCGCAAGGAGGGTAAGAACAACAATACCAGCAACAACGACTATATCAGCAACAGTGATAATGAAAATATCATAATTAGTAATAATAATGCTAATATTGATATTAATAACATTAATAATCGATCGATCGAACGATACTAAACGATTCAGATAGGTAGCCATTTATTTTCACCCCTTAACATATTTCGTTGTTCATTGTAGCCTTTCAGCCTCTGAAAACGAGGATAGCCCTTAAGTAATAATGGTCTACCCCATCAAATATCCTTTTATTGATCCAAATTTATCAGAGCCCCACCCATGCCATGTTCTTTCGCATACCTTTCTATGATTTAGAGTGTGCAGTGGAGGTTGTTATTAATATATTTGTTTGGGGCAGCACTTCCCCGCGCAACACCATCCACCTTATCGACGACAAGCACCAACCACCTGGCTAACACTTTGTTCCAAACCTTATCATCTGCGTTCAGCAGAGATGTGGGCCTAATATTATCGATTCGCTCCCCCTTTTTCGGGTCCTTCCTCTGTAGCACCACCACGCCACATCACACAACACTGGGCATTCTCGCATTCTCCTGCCAGTTACGGAAGACATCAGCCAAGAGATCACCGAACATATCATATGGCATATGGAGTTAAATCTCGAAAGGAAGACCATCTATCCCCGGAGGATTCTCTCTTTTGCAGCCTGTCAGTGCGTTCTGTATGTCTTCCGATGTTATGGGCATTACGCAGAACTTCACATCTCCGGCCGAGAGGTGCGACATATTGACGAGGTAGGAGGTGATATCCACCCCCGTTCACGACCCACCGCGCGTCCCGTAGAGTTCGCTGAATTGCCGCCTAAATTACCAACACGCCTGGATTTGTGAAGCATGCGCTTGCCGAGGCACGTTAAACAGCGAATTGTGAGTTGTTCCCACGTTGCACCAATGCCCCCCGTGCCCATCGAATAGATACCATCCCCTCATGTCTTAGCACATGCGCCCGTCTTGGTTCGCATTGAATAATTGATCAGTATCCAATCGGTTGTTGACGGTTGCCTCCTTATCTATTTTTCAGTGTCGAATTCACAATCGGTTGTTGACGATTGCACCCGACAACTTCCGATGGCCTAATGTGCTAGTCCGGTATCTGAATGCTTCATGGGCCGGGAAAGACGCGTTCAACCTTCAGTACCCGAGGCTATGGCTATGGATACTCTCTATGTCGACAGTGATGATCATGAGTTTCTGTTCTGTGTAGCCGAGGACTCTGAATTGTGGACAACCTATGCTACTTCTATATACTGGCCTACAGAATATTCTATCCAGATACAATCCGAGAGACCCGGTGCTCTAAGACCATACATACAGTGGTGCATTGTGGAAAACCAGTCGGTAACTGTCCGCTAGGTGGAAGCGACTGAGCAGGTTTCTGAGGATTTTACGTCACCCTTCTCTTATCGGTTAGCCTCACTCTATGTAGGGGTGCGTCTCAGATAACGTTCCATTCGTACACTAGAACTAAATAGCGAGAAGTACCAAGGAAAATCTCCAAATGTTGGTGCCCCGCCTCAGTTAAGGTGTACACAGTGAATAGTCTGAAAGCACCACCTTTGGTATTGCTCACATCTAGGCCCACCAACGTACACTCCGGGTCCATGAATATCATCCCTACCTCGAGGTACAGTCCTTCCCTAAACATGACTTCCACCAAACGTATACCAGACCGAAAAATAGATGTGAATATCGTTAAATCATCGCAATTTAAGGCTACATAACGTTTGTCGGAAATCTTGGTTTCACTGGCAGTCGTCACATCTATAGCTAGAGACCTGAGGTCATTGAGCATGAGACCCTGCTTCAGGAGCCAACCCAGGCCATGAACATTTATACAATCTTCGCTTAAATGCACAATGATAACCGGTCAGAATTTGGGAACGATATAAAAAGGTAACTTATTATACCCCACCTCACCGAGTTGCGCTGGAGATTTGGTGGTTCAATTTGTTTGCATTCATCTGGGAACGCATTTTAAAGCCTACTCGTGGTTTTACATTGGCTGTTCCTGGGTCGTGAAGGAAGCACTCCCTTATGATTTTGTATGTGCCTATAGGCATTCACACTATGAACAGTGTTTCTGGCACATGGAAGATGATGATTCCGATGATCACACCCTTTCCCGTGACGTCCTTCCTTCGTGTTATGAGGGCTGTCAACTGTTTGTTGACCCTCCTCACTAGCACGAAAGTTGGTGTTTGTATGGTTGTTAGTTGGTGTTTGGGGTAATTTCTTTTCATTGGTAGTTGCAGTTGTGGTAGTGTTGGTGGAGATGGTTGTAATAGCAGTATATGTGTTGATGAATGCAGTCCTGGAGGAATTGGTAATACTGTAGGAGTGTCTGTGTCTTTATTGAGTGTATTTTCTATTCTGTTTGATGTGTATCCTAATGTGGGGCATGGTGTTTTGTTGTGATATCTTTTGTTTGTATTTTTGATTTTAGGGGTGTCCCTTCATTCTCGCAGCATATTGAAGATATATTCGTGCTAGTGGAATCAGGGTGTGCGTTAATGAAGGTATTTGAGTTTTCGGGTAGATGCAGAGAGGGAGGCTGTGTGACAGCCACAAGTGTGCTGTGTGTGTTCGTTTTTATTATTCCTTCTGCTGTTTAAGGGAGCGGTTGTGGTGCATCTGTTGCTGACGTTGTTTATGTTATCCACTGAATTTTGAACATGGTGGGTGCTTGCCTCCCATTATATTTGTCGGTAGAAGGCGGAGGTCACTTCTGCGTCTTGCACCTCTTTACTAGAGCTACATTTTAGTTTTTCTTCCATGTTTTCAGCAAGATATCCTTATATCTGCATTGGGAAATGTAAACAGCTATATATAGAGAAATGCCTGAGGGTGATTGGAATACAACGGCCCGTAGAGCTTGTACAGAAAGTTTGCCTTTTTTGGACAGTAAATATTATCAGTATCGTTCCAAGCACTTCAAATACTATTTAAAGCTTGTAGATACCTAAGGCTACTCGTAGCAACTCGCTACACTCAACAATCTTACCAGGATTAAAACCGAATCTGAGTCAAATCATCAATAAGGATAATAATAACCCTTTCTATACTAGGAACGAAGACCTGAAAGTTTTGGGAGGGGAGTAGTCGATTTTATCGACCCCAGTGCGTAACTGGTACTCACTTTATCGAGCCAGGAAGGAGGAAAGGCAAAGTCGACCTCGGTGGCATTTTAATAATAATAATAATAATAATAATAATAATAATAATAATAATAATAATAATAAATATTAATATTATTATTATTATTATTATTTCAAATTTTGGTACACGGCTACACATTTTGAGAGCAGGGAGCCATACCGATCTCACAATCTCACTGGTTCCATATTGTATCGACTCGAAAAGGATGAAAGGCAAATTTGACACTGGTGGTATTTGAGCTCAGAAGGTAATGAGCCTCTATAAACACAGCAGAACATTTTCTGTACGGGATTAAAATACTGCCAGAAATAATAATGATAACGACTTCTTTATTAGCCACAACTGTCCACAGAATAGATAAGCACACTGTTTACAATGATGTGGGAAATGGGATTTTATATTTACAAAGATGTATTTGAAAGATATTATACAATATATCATGATGCGAATTAAAATCTCATGAACTACAAGTATTTATACAAATAAATATAAACATTTCGATAAAACGGAAATTGAAATAAGATATTTATATGAAAATTAATCGTCAATTTGCAGACCACTTTTCTGATTAAGTGCCCCCTCTACTTCCTGGTAAAATGTCCTCTCTACTTCCTGGTAAACTGTCCTCTCTAATTCTTGTCACTTAGGTTCTACTGAGCAATAAAGAGTATAGCAGCAAAATGATATTCATATGTGGCAATTACCAATTTCGGCCCAGAATTTGAACTAGTTTTCTGTCATATTTCGCTGTTTAATAAGAGCATCCATTTAACATTTGATCCTTATTTGTCTTGAATTTCCTGTTGTATCTCGTATAAGTATTTTATTAAGATGTTGATAATGTTACGAAATACTATATTCCTGAGAGGATTCTTGTTCTAGCTCATCTCGTGAAGGTATTCCTAAATACGATATTTGCTTAAGCGAATTACTGAATTTAACGGTCTCTCATTTTAAAAAAAAATTGTTATTCTTTTATGATTCTTTCATAGTTCTTTGTATTTGAAATTTTGTTACGACCCTCGGCCTACGTAAACCGCTGTTAGATTTGCTTCTAGTCTTAACTGGTTCAGTATTATTTAATGTGAGTAACTGTTCTTTTCATGGCCACTTTTGGCCGGAAGAGGAGGTTATATGTTCCCATATAGGATATGAGTACGAACATCTTTATTTCTTTCTTTAGTACAGCTCAACGATTTGTGCTGAATGCCTTTTAAATTTGTGTTACTAGCATTTGCCTTGCTGGTGTGATGTTTACATTGTACGCAGGGATTTAAGGTATTACCCGGCGTAACATCTACGAAACTAGTTTTTAAATCGTCCGGTGATTTTGCATATCTATGAAGTATTGCATGTCTATAGAGATCACAACTGAAATATATCAACATTCACCTTTCCATTAATATGACAAGTTGGTGTTGATTGGAAAGACGATAATATGTTGACAATTTTCCTTGAAGCCCTGACGGTGACATTCGTGTTCTTCATTTACTCATTAGCTGCAGAAACAGCTAATGACAAGATGGATTATGTAATATTGGAGCTTCCGTTTTCAACCTGTTCTCTTTGGATGTTGATACATAGTGTACTATTGGTGGTTTTCCTCAGGATAAAGGGTAATATGCATAAATACTTCTCAGTCGGTTTACAAATCTTCCTTGAATAGGACGAGGTAACATCAATACACTGGACAATGCACTGTTATTTTCGTACTCTCCTACATCTCAGGTGATCATATTGACCATATAATGCCGATAGGCTTTCTTCAATATCAATGATACATTTCATCGTAGGTATAAAATACGAAAGTCTGCGAAGATGTATTTTCCATGGTCATATTTATATGAACGCATAAACTTGTTGTTTATGGTGTGTTATTATTTTTATTTTACTCAGCGTTTAATATGCTGTTATTGTTGTTGTATCCTAGAAAAGTGTTAGCGATTTATATGCTTTTATTCTTTATATGTTCCTGTAAATTATTTTAAAATTGTGTATACTTTATTGGTGATTTACCTTTTAATTTAATCTTTCTCGGTGGCATGTTCAAGCATTATAAGTACATTAATCAAATGTAGATGTTAAAAGAATTAGAAATAGAAGTAAATAGCAATAACAATTAGAACACAGCACCAAGAATTCCATTTATATAATACAGAGAACTTTGTAAACCAATACTATATGTTAGCCTGCAAAATCATTTGCAAAATAATAATTAACACTTACAACTATCTAAAAAATATGAATATATCAGCTGGTTGATCTTTGTCCTCCATCCTCAACGCATATCATATAGATTACTGCAACAGACACGAAAACATATATAAAAAGATAAGAATAGAGAAACGATAATAATTTTGCGACTAGGTCACGCATCAATGTGCGGTGCACATTTCAGATTAAGTCAGATCATATACGGGGATATGCGACGCTCAGGCACATCACTGCATACACCATTTGCTGGTACTGCTACGGTCGTTCAGAGTAACTCTCTGATCAGTGTCCTAGCCGGCTCCGTCTCTATTAAGTATTTCCTCATCTGCGTTACCATGAGTCACGTGGCGGCCAGCACGAGCTGTCACCCCAGCCATATACTAAGAGAAGAGAACATTCCACGCAGGAAACAACTAGCAAAAACCATAAACATATCAAACAATCTAAGCTGAAGCTCCTGAATCATACAATAACAGAGCACATCCCTTTTTCTGTGTACAGTCGTTTGTTTCAATACACAATCCGTCAAATGGTATCCTTTAAACTTGCGATGCCTCCTGGTACCAGAAATGTCCCGACGGACCCTAATGGCTCCAACATTGGCCAAATATCGCAACTGTAGAGGAATCCAAGGTGGGCCGGCGACCTGAACACACAAAACGTTATCCTCCTGCATATATATCTGCAGCGCCAAGCACCCATGTCCAGCGTGTCCGCGACTACATCTGTACGCCCAGGTCTTTTTTAGGAATTAGGACTCAAAGGCAAATGATGTCATGAATCACAGTGCATTGTTCGATCAAATACATTACCTTCATGTTGAAAAAAAGTGTGACGGAGTAATCCAATGACATGTGTACAGGTAACGTAAACGCTAACATACAATAACAGCGTGATATTGTTTGTCACAAGGTTGTACGTTTGACAGCAAGGAACATTTATTCAACATACTCTTTTATCCAATTTCCCTGTAGCTGATTTTCATAAGAAAACGTAATAGTTGATCCGAATCTAGAGAAAATGTCATGTTTTCGAAGTAACCCGCAGTCAGATTGAACACGTAACCTCGTGACTGCGACGCAAACCTCTAATGTAATGAGCTTTCCAGTGGCTACATAAACTATACCCAAGTAGAATATGTAAATAAAATTGCAGCTGTATTATGCAATGTTAAATCAACAGCTACAAACCTCGCATAACATCTATATCTGAGAAGATAAAGCCAAATATATATGTATACAGAAACATATTTTATTGCCCCTAGTGAGGTTGTGAAAAACATGTAATGAATAATAAAATATGAAACAGTACACTACGGGTGTATTGATAATATATATTAAATGATAATTTTATTGCTGTCGAATCTCAGTGAATAGACAATAGAGACATTCACATATAGATGTTATAGCACGTTATACCCAGGAAAACATGTCAACATTCAGAAATACAAAGTGAAATAATATAAACTACACTAGTCATTGATGTGCACTGTATAGGTCTGTTAAGACTTAACAAGGAAAGTGAAAAAGTATTTCCTGATCGAGATATAAGTCAATAATAGAAGATACTTTTTTGAGAGATTGTCTAAACATCTGTCATTAGTGAAGTAAAATGAGGATATAAAACAGAAAGAAATCTAGAAATTATTGCAACAGATGAAGTGAGCAAATATATGACATACATATTGAGGTACTACAACTACGTACAATGTACTAGAAATAGTAAGCTAGAGTCGTGTATATTTATCACGCATCTTTATTGAATTTCTAATCGGTTCAAAAGGCTGATGAGCTAGGTTTTTAAGACTGCTTCTTGCAATTAATATTATCACAAGACAATATTATTTTCTGTATTTTTTCATTTACAGTGCAATCGTTATCAAAAACAATATGTACTCATGATCGTTAATGTTTTTATTTACTTCTGTTTTCATGTGTAGTAACTATTGTTATTCTTTTGATGTTCTATAATCACGCGGCATAATTTTGAGAGCGGTTTATACATTTCTCAATGACAGTTCATGCGATTTTAATTAATGGAGCCATTTAATTTAATGAGCGTCATTGGAAATGTTATCAACAAACCAGCAAGCATTCATTGATTCCTAGTGCTAATTTTTAATATCTTCGATAAAATATGACTGTATGCTTAGGGCGTTCATTTTGCAAATACAATTCCCCAGTTTCAATACTACTGCACGGCTAATATCATTTTGTGGGCTAATAGTTCTCATAGTCTCAGTACAACCAATACACGCGAGTAAGATTTAGTTGACAGGCAGGAACCACTTTATTCAATAAACAAATAACTAAGTTTATTCAATGGTTGAATCCACTTCGGAAACCAGCAGAAATCAACCTAATAAGTTGGTCATCTACTGTGCATTTTATAGATTCTGATTTATCCCCTTCACTGTTAAGTTTCTGTTTCATCTCCTTAATATTGTTGTAGTTATTTCCGTAGTGGCATCATTACTTAGCTAATCGGTCAATAATTTGCGTA
>JAOPUL010527537.1:0-11016 GCA_027564515.1 Octopus rubescens | reverse complement strand
AGGCTATAGTAGAAGACACTTGCCCAAGGTGCCACACAGTGGGACTGAACCCGGAACCATGGGGTTGAGAAGCAAGCTTCTTACCACACGCCTACACCAGCTGTAGAAGCCATGCCAAAACAGACAATGGAACTTTGCGCGACTTCTGGCCTTGCCAGCTTTTGTCAAACCGTCCAACCCCTGCCAGCATGGAAAACAGACATTAAATGATGATGATGATGATGATGATGTATCCGTATCATCAATAGCTATTTATACCATCACCATCTATCAATAACTATAATCAATATGTATAACCCTATCTATCCTACAATAGTCCCATCTATATGACTGACTCTAGTTTTGATTATAATTGTGTTAGACCCCCCACAGTGGAGCCAAAGGGATTAACTTTCTATGGCTTGAACCCTCTATGTCCTTCTATCTATCCAAGATAACTGACATAAATTCCCTGGGGATATTCCATGAGAAGGTTTAACCAATTATCTCACCTCATTACAAACAGAAGTGATCAATATTTGATTATTTACAGAGTAAATATGATATGTTTGATTTTGATTTTAAACGTGACACAGCTTTCTATGGACATTTAACACACTCATAATACAGACACACACACACACGAGTGCACACATTGGTGAACACACATATGCTTTCTCTCTCACACACACATGCACAATCACACACACACATATACACACTCAAAACAAGGCATACATATACACGTATATACATACACACCCATATTATGTATAAATATATACGCAGGCGAAGACATGGCTGTGGGTAAGAAGTTTGCTTTCCAACCACATGGTTCCTGGTTCAGTCCCACTTTTGTGACACCTTGGAGAAGTGTCTTCTACTATAGCTCCAGGCCAACCAAAACCTTGTGAGTGGATTTGGTAGACGGAAACTAAAAGAAGCCCATCATATATATATATATATTTATGTGTGTCTGTGTGTGTGTCTTTGTGATCCCACTGCTTGGTGATTATGTGGATGCAAACATGTTACTTGGTGTGTTTATATCCCCATAACTTAGCAGTTCAGCAAAAGCGACTGATAGAATAAGTACTAAGCTTAAAAAATAAAGTACTGGTGTTGATTCATTCGAATAAAATTCAAGGTGGTGCCCCAGCATGGCCACAGTCTAATGAATGAAACAAGTAAACGGTAACAGATATATATATATATATATATATGGGTGCAGGCAGGGCTTTGTGGTAAGAACTCTCATTCCCAACCACATGGTTTCAGGTTCAGTTCCACTTGGGCAAGTGTTTTCTACTACAGCCTTGGGCTGACCAAAACCGTGTGAGTATATTTGGTAGATGGAAACTGAAAGAAGCCTGTCACGCATACGTCTATGTATATTTATTAGCAACAGAGACAGTATTATTACTGAGAGGTAATATTTATCCCCACTTAAATGTGGATGTTCTGTTAGAACAAACTATACTGTGGTAGTTACCATGAGAGAAACTCTCATTTTGGCTTTTGGTGCAGAGTGCACTCTTGTTTATATTGCTAGTAGGAAGACAAATCCCTGCTACCTCCAGTGTCAAGACCACCAGATCACGTGATTTCAACTGTCCCTGTACTTGGATGCTCAATCGCTAGAGGTAGTAGCGATTCATCTCTCTGCCAACAATATATAGATACTGTTAGAACATATATATATATATATGTTCTAACAGGACATCCACATTTAAGTGGGGATGAATATTACCTCTCGGAGACATTACAATACATTACAATGTTGGTATTGAACAGTGGAACAGACAAATTGCCATCATTAATAAAATTAGCATGGTTTAAAATTTTTAAACACCATGGTAAAGACAAGAATGATATGGATGATGAAACTGTTTTGTGTTTTCATGAATAAAATGGGGTGGCAGGGACAAAAAAATTTCACTAAGGTTCTTTTTTATGTGTGTGTGTGTGTAATAGTGGTAGCTGGTCGTGGTGGTGGTGGTAGTTGTCAGTTTGAGAACTGGTGGGTTTGTCTAAACAAGATGTTTTTATTATTAACTGTCACATATCAAATTTGTGTGTTACTAAATGTTGAAACTGACTATGCGCGCTTGGGTGTGAGCATGCTGTACAAATCAGTATAATTGATAAGGGATGATTGTGGTAACATGATGTTAATGTCACCACTTCCATTAACACTGCTGAAACATAATCACCACCACCACCACCGGCACTGGCACTGCCACCACCACCACCACCACCACCACTACCACCAACATCAGATTTCACTTTTTTTCTTAATTATGACAGTAAAATATGAATTAACCAGATAATGAGCAACTTAGATAAACAAGACCTGAAGAGAGATGGACAGTATTGTCAAAGATCCAATGTCTTTGATCATAGGTTAGCTCAGTCAGGATAAAGCTAAGGGCCTAAACAACAGCAATAGCCACAACATCAGCTACAACAATAACAAATACCAATAACTCCACAAACAACAAAAAAGATGGTTATCTGCAAGTGCAAGCTGTGTGAGTGTGAGCGTCTATTCCAGCGCATCCTCCAGGGCAACGCTTTTTCCATTTTGTCTGCTGGGACCATGAGGCGGTCTGACAAGCCGTTTTAGATATTTCTTTGCTGTGAGTAAGAGGAAAGATATGGTTTAGGCTAAGCCTTTCACGTCATTTCATTAATCATTATTGTCTGAAACATATTGGTAAAGTTTATATAAATGTATAGCATTGGATTTGATCCTGCATTTGCCACATAGAAATCACAATTCAGTCATGTGCACAACTGAATTTTTATCCAATGAATGGCTGTAATTCACGTGATAGTTTGGTGGTTTGACGAGAACCTTCCGTGAACAAGGCCTACAAATACAGCCAAATTGACCACCAAAAATGCAGTGTTTCAAGTTGAGTTTGGTATACATTCTAATAGCTGTTTTCACAGCTGCATATTGAACTGGAATGATTGAAGAAGAAGACACACCATGGCACCTGAATATGTATTTGATATATATAAATTAGCCCAAATGTTGAATCTCTAACAAATACTACATTATTCCATTAATTGTATCACATGAACACCTTTTCTATTAATATAACAAATAAATTATTTCCCAATATATGAAAAAGCTTTCCTTGTTACAAATGTATCACTCCACACAAGAGACTATATATTATATGAAGTCATGATCTACTAGAAATAGCAGTTATATCTCCCTCAAAATCACACCCTACTTTTTTTTCTTAGAAAAGAAGGCTACCTTGGGTGATGTAATCCTGAGCTCTCTGGCTCAAGGGAAAAAAAATGAGATAGTCACACTCAGAACTTGATTGGAGTTTTGTTTAACTGAGTGGAGTGATTAAACCGCATCAGGTGGTGAGGTTCCAGTTTAGGTGTTTGGCAGTTTTGGGGAGTATGGAGTTACTCTTTTGTCAGCACTACTTCCAGTTCCACTCTGGCCTAGGGTGGTAGTACCTATCAAAAGCCCCAATCATGGATCAAATAACAAAGTATTCCTGTGGGTAAGGCATAAGCTAAGTTATAGGACTTAAAGAGACACAACATAAACAACAACACCATTGTTTTTTTTTTTGTATGGTGGTGGGAAAAACGGGTGTAAACATAGACACATAAACACACATGCACCCCCCGCCCCACACACACACACACACGTGCACATACATACATATATATATACCCCCCCCACACACACGTGATAGATTTCTGCACAGTTTCCGTGCACCAAATTCCACTCCCAGGCTATTGGCCAATCTGAGATGACAGTACACCAGGTGCCACAGTCAGAGTTCAAACTCAGAACCCTGTGATTGTGACGTGACCATACTACCATGTCTACACCTATGTTTTGTTTTATCAACTTTCAACATTTTTTATTCATTTACTTATCATTTTTTTTTTTAAGTGGAGACCATTGCTGGTTTTCTTGAAGACTAATTTTTTAATGTTTTCTCTTGTTCTACTTAAACTGTCTTACGTACAGCTTTGATATATCAAAGAAGTTGTTCTCTAGATCGACCGTAATAAAATAGGCCAGCAGTGACTGAACATAGTTTTTATTAGTTTTTAAATTTTATAGTAATCTTTTATCTTATATTTTTTCCTTGTTTCAGTCATTAGACTGCGGCCATGCTGCAGCACCGCCCTGAAGAATTTTAGTTGAACAAATTGATCCCAGTATTTATTTATTTTTAAAGCCTGGTACTTATTCTATCAGTCTCTTTTGTCAAACAGCTAAGGTACGGGGAAGTAAACGCACAAACACCGGTTGCCAAGAGATGGGGGTAGGGGATAAACACAGGCGCACACACACACACACATATATATACGACAGGCTTCTGTCAGTTTCCGTCTATCAACTCCACAAACAAGGCTTTGGTCTGCCCAAGGCTATAGTAGAAGACACTTGCCTTAAGTGCTTACGCAGTGGGACTGAACTAGGAACCATATGGTTGGGAAGCAAACCTCTTACCACACAACCACACCTGCGCCTATCGAACTATACTAACCAATTTTTAAAAAAAATTATTATCTCAGGTACTGAGGTGTGATTTGAGGGTCGTAGATAGAGTGTGCTCCCTGGGGTAGGCCTTGAGTTTGTCCCGGGCTCCCAAGCCTATACAGGCTAATGCAGCATACCCAGAAGTACCGTCCCCATAAAAGTGCCACCTGGAGGTAAACCGTCACTCGTCCTCTCCCCAGTTCTGGCATGGCTTCTATTTTTTTTCACGCGTGGGAGGTCGACGGAATGGACGACCTCGTGTATAATAATATAAAGCTATAAGCAAATCTGTGGGGAGGGGAGGTGGTCTGTTGTCAGCGTAGTTATGGTGAGGAAAACAAAACAAAACAAAACAATGGGCATGAGTACGAACTGTATAATTATGGCGTGAGGGAAGAAATGTGGAGAATCCAGCGTTTCGGTAGGGTTTTTCCGTCAAGAAGAAGAAGAAGAAGAAGAAAAGAAACGGAAAAGAGAATTACACGGAAAGCAACGCTGTTGTATAGTAACGATGGCTGGAAAGGAAAAGGAAGAGGAGATAACGATACAATCGAAGGAGGAACAGGAGGAGTATTAGTGTGTGTGTATGTGTATATGCAGCTATACGTGTATGTATGTATATATGTATGGAAAAATGTGTATGTATGCGTGTGTATATATATATACAGACATGTGCAGACACATAGTGTTTGTATATATATATACAAACACTATGTGTGTGCATATGTCTGTATGTGTAAGCAAAGTGGGGGCGTTCACACGTGATCTCGTTTTATTTTTGTCCTTATCAGCAACCATTAGACGTCAGTCGAATACGCCCAAACTGTTGTGTGTATACCGGACGATTCTCACTCGACTTAGCGTTGATCGTTCAAGCCAAACGTTGCGTTTAAATATGAAACGACTAACTTAAAACCCTAGTCAGCTCTGCTCGAGAAAACCTATTTCAGATGATTGGGGAATTAGTTTTACGTTGTTGTTGTTGTTGGTGGTGGTGGTGGAATTTGGTTGCTATTGCAAACAGGTACTCCTACTCCTACCATCGAGACGCAAATATTTTGTCTCGTTTCAGGTCAACCGCCGGTCCAGCAGGCAAATCTTATTCAAAGATGCTCTGTTACGTTTCTTGTCTTTTATCCACAAATCAACTCTAATAGAACAAATCAAAGGCATAACCTATAATTTTTTTGAGGTATAGTGTAACTCTCGCCCCACAATAGTACATTTTCCAATATATCTTATCCGTTGTAAAGACATTAAGGTTGTGCATCCTATCTTTTATTCCGACAGAATATATCTAAAACTAATCAAAAGCATACTCCTCCACCTTTCTTCTTAAAGACAGAAGGATGGAATTTGGTTGATATTTTTAGCAGATCGAGTGACCACGGAGAGGCTCCCTTATCGCATCAATAAATTTAAATAGCGCTCGTCTTTGTAAGAGGGAGGTAACTCAGAATATTCTCGCAGTTCTGAATGAAGATTATTGCAAGTTGTGACACGAACAATAGAGTAGAACGTGTCTTGATTTATATACTTAAACTAACTCTATGGATTAATATTATAAACCAGTTCTTTTAAAGAACTTTACTTGTCTATAATATAACTATCAACTAATAAACTTTTAAGAATATCACTGAAACAAGCTAACTCAAATTTTCATTATCAATTAAAAACAATTTTTTAATATTCATGACTGGCTAATTGCATTTCTTACATTATCAATTATAATTAATGTGTGACTTTTATTTAATGTTTTTTTGTTGTTGTTTATATATCTTTATTAAGAAATATTTCTCATGGTCCCAACAGATAAAATGGAAAAGGCGTTGATTTATATAAATTTACATATCGCCATCCTTTTTAAAATGTATGTGTGTATTCTTTTTCTCTTTTTAATTCAGAGTAAATTTTGACCGGCCACCTACTGGGTAGCAACGTTATGAAGGAAAGCATCTTGTTTTGTTCATCATCCTTCAAATCTTAAGAAGGTCCTTCAGATTTTTATAGCCCTAGATATCATGATCATTTGTAGTCTATGAATTAAGGATTTGCATTCCCTTCCCAAGAACCCAAGTTCAGCCATACTTTGTTCTAGGTAGGTTAGTATGTATTCTGTTGCCCTAATAATAACAGACATGAAACTGAAAGTGTACTGGATTTGCAAACTCCTTATTAAAGGCTCATAGATGTCCTTTTTTCTCCACATTGGTATTTAGAGGGCAGCTGATTTCCACAACAGAACATATATTTTCCATGTGGCCAGTTCTGTTCTGGCCACTGCACCATGCCTCATGGGAAGATAATATCTTGAAGACATTCTCTCGCAGTTGGTAATAATGTGGTTGATGTCTTCAATCTTGGTCTTGTACAGCCTACATTTGTTGTCTGTCAACATTTTCTACCTCTTTTGCTGTAGGTACTTGGTAGGGGTCTCTTGTTCTTGAATTGCATGGATGTAGCCTTCAAAGTGGGATGTCATAAATTTGTCAGTACTCCAAGCCAAGATGTTGACATGATCAATCCCTTCTATGGCTTGTGTTTTTCATGCCAAGTGCCCATGTACTATCTTCTCAGTGAACTGGTTCATCTGTTTTATTTTGTTTTTCTCATAAATAGATTTTATCAATGTTCCTTGGGGAGTGTTCTGTATAGCTCTTATTTCACACCTCTCCTCAAGTTCATTAGCTATTCTAATTATGTTATTGATTTCATGGTAATAAACTTGGGCAAGGTAGTTACTGGTCTATTTCCTCTGCTGCAGATGTTTCAGTGTCACAATATGTGCTTCATGTTATCAATACAGATTTGAGACCATGACCAGCATCTTTGCATGGGAAGTATAGCCTGTCTACATCCTCATTGATGTTGAAGTTTCCTATAACACTGAGAAGCTTTCTCATATAACTTTCTCATTGAGTCCTAGTAGTGACCAGTTCAGAAGGCCAAATGTAGGTGTAAGGGCAGGCACTGCAAAGGTGTTGTGGGCAATATGCTTGTTGTAAGCTGAGAGTTCTGATGACCATATTCTCTTTACTCTCCTGGGGTATTCATTGCTAGTCTTCTCCTTATTTATGGGTCCATCATATCTGACATTCTCATCTTGTCCAAGATACCAATAATTGTCATCTGACTAGAGGTTGTATTGTCAAGCTATTCATTTCTAGGTTTTCAGAGGAGGGCACAACTTTTACACTTTTTATTATCAAAAAGGCACATTTGGACTCACCAAATTTCATTCCAATGTCTATAGAAAATTGGGTAATGAGGTCTAATTGCATTTTTATATTGTTGATATTTGGCCTATACAGTTTCAGGTTGTCAACAAAGAAAAGATGAGAGATACTTCTGGATCAATTTCTCTGGTCACTATGTTTTGTGAGCAGGTATGATAGTGGGTTTAATGAGAGGACAAAGAGCAACACTGACAGCCAAGCACCCTGAAAGATGCCTTTTTGGTAGTGAATGCTATCTGACTCAATCTGCTCCTTATCATTTCCAAGGAGCAAAGTGGTGTACCAAGTCTTGGTCAAGTGTTCAATAGCACTCACTTGTGGTTGTGGGATTTTGGTTAACTGTAAAGCCTTGATAATTCAACCATGTGGTGTACTATCAAAAGCCTTTTGGTAGTCCAGCCACACTACGGTTAAGTTCCTGCGTTTTTTTTACTGTATTTTCCTGGATCATTTTGTTAATTAGTTGCTGCTGTATACAGCCCCATACCTTCTTTTCTTGTGCTTGCTCAGGTGTTATAATGGTGGTGCAATGATCCTGCAAGAATAGATTGATGCACCCAGTGTAAAATGTTTACATGATGTTCTGGCAGGCTATTGGGTGGTAATTTTTAGCAAGGGTTGTTTGGCTATTCTTGAGGGTGAGAAGAGTAGTTGCAGTTGATAACTATTGAGGTAGTTCTTGTGTGCCCTTGATACTTTCTCCATACAACCGTATAAAATCTTGCCAATAAAAGATGAAATTCTTCAGCATGTTATGATGTCTGGACCTGGGGATTTCCTGTTTGACATTTTCTGTAGAACCATTTCCAGTATTTCACCATCTATTTCATATTGCTTTTGCTGGACATATGGGCAGTAGTCCTGCTCCAGTTCTTTTAGTCATACAGCTTGTTTGTTGAACTCATCATTTATTTCCCATACAGATCTCCAGTAGCCCTCAACCTGATCTTTTGTGGGGATGTCTTTTAAAGAGATTGAACCTTTTGCATTAAAGCTGCGATAAACTGACTTGGGATCTCTGGCAAATAATTTATTCAGCATTTGCTGTTTATATGTTGTAGATTTGTATTTTAGTTTTACAGCTGTAGCTGTGAGTTGTTTCAGCTGATACAGTTTAGAGTTCAAGGTTTTGAAACCTGTATCACTAAATCACCTCTCTAGTTTTAATCTGAGGTCTTCCTGATGTGTGAAGTTGTTTCCTGTGTTATATTTCATAACTACAACGATCTGTGAGATACTGTTTCACAGGAATTAAATTTTATTTTTTAAGCTATGTGCCCATGCTGGTTCAGACTTTCTGCTTGAATCTCGATTACATGGCTTCAGCTCTTTGTGATACGCTAGTAATGTAATAGCTGAGACATATATAAAAAGGTTAATGACTGTGTAGCTTCAGATATTTTATTTGTTCTTTTGTTTACTGCTGCTAATTCTAACTTACTGGGTTCTTTACTTATACTGGTATTGTATGGCCTGTCATTTAAATTAAGGTTGTGGACCTGTTGAAGCATATCGTCCCAGATCACTTGTAAGGCGTTCAAAGTTTTTGGTGTTCTGTTTGTACATCATAGGTATGGATCTCAGCTAAATTGTTTACTACAAGATTTAGCAGACCGATCTGCTTTGAATCTGAGATTTCCGTTAAATGTATCAATTTACATCTAATGATACGTTTTGCTTGTTCATTTAAATGTTTTGGGGAAAAAAATCTAATTCTGAGTGTTTAGAGTTCCACAAATGTTTTAGCCTTTGCATAAAACCGAACCTCTAGGGGTTAGATTGTATATATGCTTCATATAAATCTTTGTTAAGTTCGTAGGTCCATTGTATTCAGTGATTGTAGCCATGAGGATGTTGTCTATTCACTGATATTTGTATTTGTTTTTCAAAATAGACAATGATCTTTAAAAGTTTCGACAATGTTTTGTCAGAAATAAATTTAAAGTTGTTCACAGCACGGGTTCTTTCCTTTCATGTTGTTTTTTAATTCTACAGTTGTATTTAAACGTACATATTGAGTGGTGTCTGCCTTTTCGTGAACTTTTTTGAACTTTTAATTGTACATTCACATCCGCTAGGCAGCTGACCTCTACAACAGTGCATGACTTTTGTTGCCTGTTCCACAGAACAATATCAGGTCTGTTACGTTTGCACCAAATTGATGTTTTTATTGCGGTGTTCCATCAGTATTCCTTGTTTTTAAAGGTGGGAATACCTGCTGGTTCTGACATTCCTTTGATGTATTGCAGGGCAGTCCTTCCTGCGGATGGCATTGTAAATAGTATTTGCAACTATATCACACCTCGGAGGCAGGTAGTACCTAGTAGACATTTTGGGGCAGCTGCTGATGATGTGAGTGCTATCTTCCACACTGGTATAGCAAAGCCGACAATTTTTTTTTTATCACAACGTGGAGGTTTGGTGGTATCTTTGTCCCTTTTGTTTATCAGATATTTAGTAGGTATCTCCTGTTCCTGGATATTGAAGGCATATCCTTCTTGGTGGGATGTAATGTATCTATCGCAGCTCCAGGAGAGGCTACTCTTCCAGTCAATGCTGTTGTTGCCCTCTAACTTACGGGATATGTACCCATGCATTAATTTTTGTTGATATGATGCCAGCTTCTCTTCCAAGCTTCTGTTTAGGTCGGCCTGCCCAGCTTCCTTTGGGTCACATAAGACAGTTGTATTCTCAGATTACCAGCACAGTAGTTCTTCTCCAACTCAGAAGTGTTGTTGTTCTCACTTTTGAGTAAGCATCGAATATACACATTTCTTTCTTTACTGTTCAGCACGTGTTGTCTGAGTGATACAATGTGAGATTCAAAGACTGTTTGGACTGACCTTATGCCTATACCGCCATCACTTCGTCTCACATAATTCCTATCGGTGTCACTGTTAATGTGGAAGTTGCCAATGGTGGTCAGTACCGTTCTGGTTTTGATGTCCAGGCTGCGTATCTCATTGAGTGTCCAATCCAATATCTCAAATGTTGGTACTAGCACTGGTATTGCAAAAGCATTGCGAGATATGGTTTTGTTAAATGCAGACAGCTCTGAGTTGCATATTTTCCGGAGTCTACAGAAGTACTTTTTTGTTATTCTGGCTTTAGTCACAGCACCAATGTATACAATATTGTCATCGATTCCGCGGTACTTAGAGCTTTCATCATTAGATATAGGGGAGATAGACAAGCCGTTATGTATGTATGTATGTATGTATGTATGTATGTATGTATGTATGTATGTATGTATGTATGTATGTATGTATG
>JAOPUL010526188.1:0-11021 GCA_027564515.1 Octopus rubescens | reverse complement strand
TTATTATTATTATTATTATTATTATTATTATTATTATTATTATTATTATTATTATTATTATTATTATTATTATAGTTCAAATGCCGCCGGGGTCGACTTTGCCTTTCATCCCTCCGCGATCGATAAAGTGAGAACCAGTTACGAACCGGGGTCGATAAAATCGACTACTCCCCTCCCCCGAAACTTCAGGCCTTCGTGCCTAGTATAGAAAGGATTATTATTATTGTTTTTGTTTACTTAGCTTGGTTTAGAATGTATCAATAAAGTTATTTTCTCTGATTTTTCTCTCGATTTCACTTGGGGTTTGTAGTTTGTAGGATAGAAATATTATATATATATTCCGACTGCATGTTGCTAGATGTTTACTCAAAGTTATCTGACGGACATCTGGATCTCTAATATGTTGTCGGTGCACAAGTGAAAGTTTCAATAGTGGATTTTCAGTCTAACCCCCATATAGTCCTTGACAATTCGGCCATTTGATGCACTAAATTAACTTTCTGATTTTGCAATTCATAGATGTGAATATTTGTTCCGGATTTTGTGTTCATATGAGCGATATGTATGAACTGGCGTGTGCCACATCGGCTATCATTATATTTAGATACAGTGATAATTGGTCTTTTTTTGCTAAGATCAAACTTTGCCTTTGTTAATATTTTTTCTCAAATTTTTACTAAGAAGCGTAGCTCAATCCGTGATTATATCTTTGAATTCATAACTATGAGCAATGATTGGTATATTTGCTCTGGCAATGTTGAAGATAGCCCGGTGATATAGTTTGTGTGTCACTGTCAATGGTATGAATTGTTCTTGTTTTCCTCGTCCTTGGGTTGTTCTAAGTTGTTGTATGGGTATTTTAAGTAGAGATGGGCAATTTTGTTTGAGTAAGATTTCTCTTAGTTCTGGTATGCGTTTGTTCTTGATGTTTTTATGTTTTACAATGGTACACATTCTTCTGTCTAGGCAGTATAGAATGTTGCGTTTTCTATGTGGTGGATGGCACAATTTAAAATTCGGGTAATGATGTGTGTCTTTGTGTTTATAGTATATATATGTAGTAATGGTTGTGTCCTTCTTATTTGCCATTATATCTAGGAATGGTATTTGGTACTACTCATCTCCTTTGTAAATTGGAAAGACGGGTGTAGGTACTTCAGAAGAATATTGAACTCTTGCACAATATTTAGAGATTCTGTCCAGATTATGAAGCATATTTCAAGTTATCTATTCGTAAACAATAATACTAATAATACTTGCAGGTACTATTTCTACTACTAGGACCACGACCACTAACAACAACAATACAAAAGGTGCTCATGATGGAGATAACAGGAAGATACTAGTTATGTCAAGAGAAAACAGTCAGTAAAAATAATCATTCCGACAACCTGACGATACAGACACAAAATTCTTTGTGCTCTGCGAAACTCCGAGTAGTTAAGGATGTAGATCAAACTGTTTAATAAAATATATATATATATATATATATATATATATAGTGTTTTATATTCATATACAACACTAAATTATATAGTACACAATAATGTAAATAATTTTGCCATTGGAACATGTATCTTATTGTGTAAAGCTACGAACATTGTGGTAAACCATGGCCTATGGAGCACAACATCCATAAGGTATTACTGTACAAACAAAAGAATATTTGAGAGTTTTATGAATAAAATAGTGATTCCCATTGAGGTTGTTTACATTTCATTTATTACATTATCATGCCATAACATTTTTATTGAACTCGTAAAATTTTAAAAGTATCGTATAATAATAGGGAATTAACAAGAAATATTAGCAACCCCCGCCATGGTTTTTGGCATCGAGGGTACATTAGTGTATATATATTATACCTTTTTCATCGAGGGTGGTAAATGTGATTCATACAATTGAAACCGATCAGCATGATCATTACTACTCGGAGGCTAAGATAGTTATGTTTATATTAGAGACTTACGTAATAATATGTCCTAATTATTATCCATTGTAAAGTATGTCATTAAATATAAAGATACAATATACAGTTCCTGTCATGTTATTATTTTATATTTCATTGTTCCGTCATTATTCGGGTATACATTTATCCACATTAAGAAAAAATTATGAGTATATATCAGGTCATGCGAATACAAATTTTACGAAACCACCACAGAAATTACATATCCGCTTTTTTTTTAATGAATATATGGTGTGAAACTGTATTCATGATTTGGAAAAATCAGATTTCACAAGTACACCCTATCCATCTTTTAAAGCGTTACGATATTAATATTTTCAGTATACTTGTATGAGACACATTATCTATGATAATATAAAGAATAACTTTTGAAAAGGATAGTAACATACATTTGTTCCACTAAAAATAAATATTCCAATTAAATGTCACGTTTAACACCCATCATCATTCACATTGTGTCCACTTTCCAGGCCAAGCACTAACCAGTATACGTAATATTTATTCCGCAGAATGTCATCCTTCTAGAATATTTACCACTCAATATCCTTCAGTGATTGAAGAATAACGTCAACACTAACGATTTCAACGGTCTTGAAGTGCCTACAAATATGGACTGAACCGCCTCCGTTAAATTAACACACTTGTCTGGTTTCGCATGTCAAAGTAAGCTGACAATGTTAAAATATTAATAAAGGTTAGGTTTTTATCTGACAATGTGATAAATCTCAAATTTTATGTTTTGACCTCGGCCAATTTTCCGACATTTTCTATTATCCTGCAACACGTCAAAAATGTTGGTTAAGAGACTGTAAGAATATATCGAGAGAAAATGGGAAGATAGATAGTTTTTTATTCATTCATTTGCTGCTACCAATGCTAGTTGCCGCAATGTTCAATACTTATAAACCTCACCGGTCAAATCTGCGTGGTATGGTAATGGATTGTATGCTGTTTTTCCCCAATATTGCATGTTCTATCTACTTCTGATTATTCCGCATAAACGTGCAACCTTCAATTTATACTCAGGCTGAACGAATGTCACAGATTATGTAAAACACCGAACCTTTGAATTACATGTACACACTGCACTTGGCATACGCATGTTCCTTGTAACCAATTTTATTCACAATTCTTGGCTCCACTAGAACTCATCTAACAGATAACTCTCAAGCTGACATGCAGTGAGATTGGAACTCATACTCAGGATTTCTAAATGAACATGTCATTCCGTTTGAGGCCATATACGCTCCTGTGCTGTTTAGTGCAGATAACCATTGAAATACATTTGCAATATATGCTACCACCTATATCAAACTATAGCACCAGGAAGATTATGTGAACAGTATAAACTTTCGTAGGATACGTGCCAAAAGATGAGCCTATATATAACTGATCCACTTGCTTGCAATGTCTCTGATATCTTGAAATCTTACACTATGTTCTTAAAAATAGCAAGAACACATTGGGTAGTGTAGGTCATATTATATTATGTCTCATAAAATAATCCTTGTTCTCTCCAATGAAATGTAATGTGTTCTTAAACGCTAGCATTAACAACAATCATGACACAGACAAATAAAAATAATCACACAAACAATCACAATAACAGAACAAGTCCCAAGGGCGACATAGTATCTAACCTATGATAAATCAAACAATAACTCCGACTTATTTAAAACAATAATATTTGTCCGGTCGCCAATTACGTATGTGCCTATCTGTCTATCATACAAATCCAGAAATTGAGAAGTATAGTAACACCTAGGAAATGCACAAGTCAGCTGCTTCGTGGAGATGTGTTACACCATATATGTGCAGCCTATATGTTGAAAATAATTCCCACCGCGAGCTCTCAGTCTATGTTGGAGTGTTCAACCCTATATTATCAAGCACATTCTCTCTTTTTCATGACCGAGGACTTGAGAGTGTTTTGCTAATATTTCCTAAGTTATAACAACAACGTAGATTATTTATCATCTCGTTCTAAGCCAGTAGAATCTTATGGTGGGACTGTAGTAATGTTTACTACAATATATTTAGTATGTATGATATATCATCGATGATTGGTGTGAAGTAATATTTTATTTATAAACATTGCACGTTCAGTTGGATACACTTGCCGCTATAAACCGGCAATATGCTATGAGATTCAATAATATATAGTGTTTCAGTTTGTTTAGTCTATATTATGAATGCATATATTAACGGCATTTACTTCGAGGTGGTTTTCTGACAGCCACCTACCAATATAATCTAAGACCAAGATTATTTAATGTATTCCACCTTACATATACATCGCTACACTATATGCAGTCCGGTAGACGTGATGGTAATATAGATCAACAGAAATTTTGACATTGCAGAAATGAATTCTATTTTAAGGAATGTAACGTATGACATGGTTTTGACATGATATCAGGTCATTAACGTTCCTAAATAAGTATTGCTCAATTATAACGACGTTAAATATCAACACGATAAATATGCATTTATATATATATATATATATGCATTATGAAATCACATGTTAAATTCGATCAAAAATAAATGTATGAGAAAAAGCGTTCTTTTTTAAAACCAACCAGTCTTTCCACGAAGGTCAATATTGGACAATATTATTAACAATATTATTAAACATATCTTAACTTTTTCTTGTAGATGAGTTGTTTTACTTATGGTACGCAGTTGCTATTCCTTTCATATTACAATCTCCCATTAATAAACCTTCAGTATGTAACCACAGTAAAGCATATATATAAGGGACCATAATATGAAGAATTGATTTAAGGCATTGTCATTATTTATATTTATTTATTTATTTATAGGTTAGCTTATGAAACATTATATCAATGATATCCGTGCATGATTACACAAGAAATAGGCGAGAAATTCAACAAGGATACTTTTCTGTGCAACTTTTCATATTCATCTTTGAACAGGACGTGCTTTCAGTTTGCGTTAAGATGTAGAAATATATGTTTCGTATTTAGGACGGTGATATATTCCTATCAGCTTGATTTTTATAATATGTGTAATCTGATGAGGTTTACGACAAAAATCAGGGTGTCATTGTAGAAGTGTGGTAGATAAGAAGAATTTCAGAGAATGTTTTGTTTATGGGGGTCCATTGTAATAATTGAAGGGAAGTATGCCTCATAAATGATTATTGTTGGTATTTAGCCGCTTCATCATGAAAAGCACTTTGGTGAAAAGTAATCAAGCTAAGACTATCCGATCGATTATATTTCTTACATTAAACACACTGGTCAAGAAACGTTTTGCTGACTTCTGTTTTGTGGTTGTTCATAGTTAATTTTTGAGACTCTGATTTCAAATGTGGCCTCCATTTTTAACTAAGCACATCAGATTTACATTCTGTAGCATATCCTTATTTTATGATGTACTGTATAAATAATTTTCTTGATCGGGATATTTTATTAAGTTTTATAGTTTCAAACCATAAGTTATAATGCCTATATAATATGAAATGATAATGAAATGTAAGATAGCATCATCTTTTACAAAATACATTCTGTTAATTCTCTAAGATGATAGATAAAACACAAACTATCATGCACATACCATCATATTCACGGAAGAAATTTCCGCTTGTGAGAGCGTCTGGAGTTTTTCATATTTACACAGGTTCTTTGAATACTCGAGGAGTAGACTGCCATCATGTGTTTGTTCCATTGGCCTTGATATCTCTCATCCATAATCCTGATTGCTTGATGCAAACGCTCACGTCTCAGTGTTTAGCAGGAAATTCATCGAGATGGTTATTGAGGAAATGATGCTTAATGCTCATGTCCAAGCCTAAAAGATGAAAACTATCAAGTAATATATCCACCAAATCCTTCATGTTTGCAACTTTTTCATTCCCAAAAAATCATTTCACAACAGCCACAAATGAATCCCATGCTCTTCGTTCTCTGTCATTCATCGAGCTCGCGAAATTATGGCACTTCATTAATTCATAATCTGTGGCCCATCAAAAACAGCAACCGCTATTTTATTATCAGATTTGTCTCTCGCTAGGCTATTCCATAAACACAGGAAATACGGATATTTTGTATACCCTCCTTTTTAGCCAAATAAAACGTTGACCATTTTTAGATTCACACATATGACCAATTTGTGTCCATCATATTTGAGGAAATCATATGCAACTTTTATGTGATCATAATTCTCTTTTAAATGCACTTAATGACCAACAGGAAGCCCACCAAACAAGTTTCCCTTATGGAATAATACATATGTTCGACTCTTCTTTGAACTATCTATAAAGAGTTTCCAATCAATAGGATCAAATTGTTCAAAACCCATCGCGTTGAACAGTCCCACCACTTCACAACAGTAAACAAAATGGTTTCCTTTTGGAAAGAATGCCAAGAGATATTTTCCCTGTTCCGATCACAATTCACGTTAGTATGTTCTTGCAACGAATTCTTCTCTATCGGCCTAGAAGATACCATTTCTAATAACTCTTCTGACAATCCTAGTTCTCTAATTAAATTATTAAGTTCTGCCTGTTTGAAGTCTTCACGTTCTTTGAATTATGTTTCTACAAAGTCTATATCAACGTCATGTTCATGATTTACATCTACTTCACATATATCACTTTCATCTTGCAGTGACGGTAGATCCTTCAAAACGGGTGCTGGTATTTCATCTGACGGAAGCCCTGGACGAATTGCTAAATCTAGATTTGGGTAACTTATTTTCTGTCGAGTTCTCTTTTTATAACCAGAAGTGTTTCTGAGACAGAAGTAGCAATCGTATACATGGTTCTTTGACTTCCGCCATACCATAGGGATGCCAAATGTTAGTTGTTTCCTTGTGACCTCTGTCCATTGGCGTACAGTTTCAACACATGGTTTATATACATTGTTCGGGGCCCAGGCGTTATCCCGATTACCAAAGTAAGCCATGCATGGTATTTTCACAGAGTTACTAATGTTCATTATTTGAACATATATAACAAAAAGAATCATTCTATTCGCAATGAGACAATGCTACTGAACCCTTTCATTATTTCATGAAATAAATATATCTAGGTTTGCCTGAACACATATCTAAATACATAGATAAAATAAATATTGAACAGAAATGTATAACTATGATTTATCTTGTAAACTTTGATAGTAAGAAGAGATTAACGACGCAAGTTAAGACAACAGAGCGTTCAAGCACACAGTAATTAGGAAACAAACTTCTACACAGGTACATTTTCTAGGCCGAAAAAACGTTACAACCTCACTCGTTGAACATTCAATTGGCACTTGGTCTCTTACTACTAATGTACCCTACAGACAAAATATCGAGACATTTCTGAAACATACAGCTACGGGTGGGGCCAATATGGGCCAGCCCATAAAAGCAAATCTCGAACAGATAGAAATAAAATATTGCCATTTTTAAAATCAGGGACCCCGAATTACCAAAAAAACAAGTCTCACACTTTGGTCAGAAGAAAGAAAGTTAGAATTTGTTGACCAGTGTAATCGACCCCAGACAAAAATATCCATCATTTCCATTCTTAAGACGGAAGAATATGTTCCCTGAGACCTGCAAATTCAGTAACATATACTGCGACTTTATCATCCAAAATGGTATGTATGCAACTATGATTATTGCGATTAAGTGGCATTCAGTTATATAAAACTCTTAGAAGACTCTTGTTGAAAATAATTACACTGGGCCTTTAAACTATTGAAGACGGATAAGATGTGTAAGTATTATAAATACGCTGCTGATTGTGAGGACGTAAGCTGTAACATGTTCACTTATACCAATAGTCATTACCACTGGAGGTATAATCAATTTGATCATATAGTGAAGGCCATTTTCAAAAGCAAAGACGGCAGGTTGGAATGAAAGACAGAACCAAGTTTTCTCTTTTCTAGTTATGTTTTTGATGTCTTGCTGTTGTGGTTACGTGTATAGAAACAGAGCAATGATGCGTGAACATGATTATATATTCTAAAGATTATCCTCTATGAACTACCTTGAAAGGTGTGCAGTATTTGTTTTTGCCATCTCCGGAAATGGACATCCCGAATGTATTTTGTCGTTCTTCCACCGTATTTAGTTGCTCAAGGAATATAAAAAGAAACATGAACACTGATTATAGGAGATACAGAAGAACCCGGGATACTTTTCAAACCGGGGAAATATCTTTAGGTGTGGAATTTATGTTGGAGATAGTAATTGTGAAAGAAAGCGATTTGTTATGATAATGATACGATCAACATTTATGTAGAATTACGTAACGTAATACAGATGATAGCTAAAATTCTCAAGATACAGGAAACTTTCGTAAATAAAAAAATAGGATAATTCAGTCTAAGAGAAAGAACTATAATATCAGCCAGACAAATATCTCATTGATGCTAGTAATATCCGTGGTGATATTTACTGCATTTATATTATTTAGAGACTACTTTACACTAAGTTGCAGATGTTTTTACATGTGGCAATATATCTGAAAACGGAAGTAATAATAATTGATTTTTATCAGTAGTATTTTCCTTTACCTCAACAAAACAATTATCACGAATGCCAATATAATCACCAATAAAAGGAGGTAAACAAACGCACTCAATCAAATTCTCTCGAAAATGTGACAGATACTTAAAACAGATTGAGAGATTTAACTTAGAATATATTGCAGAGAATGATAAATAAATTATACATTACGATTTTGTCTAGACACATGGAATATCTCTTATACATAATACTATATTCAGAGCAGCAAAAAGTGTGACCAGACGTATGCGGTGTCATGCGATCACTTACGAATACACAAATCACATATACATATACTCCCACAGTTACATAAATCGGCATATGTATGCATCATTCATTGCGTTTTATGTAAATGCATAGTCATGTAATAGTGTGAGCACGAGTGTATGTATGTGTATTCATGTTTTATGTAAGCAAACCAGGTTATGACGCATGTATGTAATGTACATGAATAACCGTTTTGTCGATTTCTCTGTGTTTTTACTACCACCTCCCAGAGGTTGGACATTTGCCGATTTGTCTTTGGATTTGTCTTTGTATTCACCACCTCACTAGAGGTTGGACATATCACGGTTTGTATTTTGTTTATTTTAATCCTGCTTATTTGTACTTGTATACTTACATTTTCACGTTCTTTTGCATTGTGTCCACGTATTTAGTTTTGTCTGTCTTGTTATTTATCGTGCTCGTTGCTATGGCCCAGTGCAGTTATTTTACTCCGCTGGCACCACCAGAATTGAATCATATTGGTACTAACGGTGTTAAATGATTATGGTGTTCTGGATACCAACTGAAGAGGCAGTAGCAATTAGAACTGTGTACGTCTTTCGTTATGTTTGTTTCATACATTTTAATACATTTATCCGCAACTACGCACGTCTATTTCTTAAAAAAATAATATTTTACCATATCTTGTGCGAATTCTCTCCCTTGCCTCCATCTTTTCACCCCTTCTTCATCCCCCTATTGCTTCTCTCTTCTCCTTCATGCCTGTCTCTCGCTCCCTCCTCCTCTCCCACTCCTCTCTACGCCTGTCTCTCTCTTACTCTCTGTTCCTACTCTCTCGCCCCCTCCCGCTGCTACTTCCGCCGTTCTTTGCGCAGACTCGAGAACTGATACTGTCTTCCTTTTCGAGATAGACGTCAAGCGTGTCGGACGTGTTTTCTCCCTGCTCTTAAACTATCAAAATATCCCCTTGTTGCGCTCACTGATTTATTCGTTCGTTTTGCCCTTAGGCTTGCATGTACACCCGTCCTGTTTCGTATATTTATTTCGTAGTTTTTCGTTTATATTCTCTACCGTTTTGTCGATTTCTCTATTTCTTTTTACTACCACCTCCCAGAGGTTGGACATTTGTCGATTTGTCTTTGGATTTGTCTTTGTCGATTTGTCTTTGGATTTGTCTTTGTCGATTTGTCTTTGTTTTTACCACTTCTCTAGAGGTACGACATATCACGGTTTGTATTTTGTTTTGTTTTATTTTAATCCTGTTTATTCGTACTTGTTTATTCGTATTTATTAAACTTTCACGTTCTTTTGCATTGTGTACACGTATTTAGTTTTGTATGTCATGTTCTTTCACGTGTTCGTTGCAATTGCCCAGTTGCAGTTATTTTACTCCACTGGCACCACCATAATTGAACCATATTGGTACTAACGGTGTGAAATGGTTATGATGTTCTGGATACCAACCGAAGAGGCAGTAGCAATTAGCAGTGTGTACGTCTTTCGTTCCGTCTATTTCATTATATCATTTTTTAATATATATATATATATATATATAAGGTTAATATAGCCAAGAGTGCACCATTGAAACACACAATTATTATCCAAGATATGGCTAACCGCATCTAGTGAAAAGGACCATTTAGGATTAATTTAGATAAACAACCCCAAATATTTTATCCGAGGGGTAAATCATGAGTCCCCCTTATTGGATTATGCATAGTTTACCGTGTGTATATCCAAGACAATTACAATTCATACGGTGTATAATACATCTGCACATTTTATTTCATTTTTACAGGCTATTATACAGCATATTTAATTTAAATTTGTCCGAGGTACGTTTCTGTTGCATAAACTAGAAATTGTATTTGCACCAAGTTTTCTTCATTTGGTTAAGAGTCTATGAAGCTTTAACCAATGTTAGGCCACTCTCATTGCAAGAATCTTGGTTTAGCTAGCGTTATATTTGGTAGGTGATTATAGTTTTTGCGTGTAAAGAATGGGAGACGAACATTTGAATATACGAAAAGGATATAACAAATGGTTATCAGCTAATCCGAAGTGAACAATACAATTTATGCCTCGAAGAATTATTCCAAATTTTGAAAGTCCACATTTCATAATGAAATAATACTTGATATTTGGAAATATAATTTATAAATCATATTAGCGTTATAAAAATTGCCAGGAAAACTATGAAAATCATATTAATTTTACATATGTATTGGTAAAATTACGTGGTGATTCTTTGATATTTTTATGATATAGCAGGTTACGCCTGAGTTATCTTAATTAT
>JAOPUL010524586.1:0-10000 GCA_027564515.1 Octopus rubescens | reverse complement strand
CCAGAAGATCTTTGCCTTCATGTTTTCATCTATTACCTTTTCCGGTGTATGTTTGTACCAAGCACCAGTTACTTCTTATCCGTACTTCCGGCATAGTAGCCAGTGCATGTTCTGGGCTACCTTGTCGTGTCTGCGCTTGTACTCTTTCTGTGCAAGACTTTCAGAAGCGCTAACAATGTGAGTCACGCTTTCGATCTTTTTCCCACACATTCTGGTGAGGTTCGTTTTACTTGTATGGTATATATCCCTTTTCACATGAATTGATACTCAATGTCTGGTACTGGGCAGCGATAATTAGGCTTTCAGTCGTCTTTTTCATGTCACCTTTCCTGAGCTACCTCCATGATGCTTCCTAGTCTTTTAAGTTGTTAGTTTCACGATAGAACTGACCATGTAATTTCATGCTGAGTAGTGTTTCTTCTCTCTCGTTGGCTATCCGTGAGCACTCTCAACTTCATTGTTGGTAACTCCTTCCGCATTAGCAGCATACTTGTTCGCTGTTTACTAAATACACTTTTATGCTTCTTCTTTCGCTTATCAAGCCACATCTACCTTTACACTTCTTCATGTACAGCCTGTGTACGTTCGCCTTAAGGTGGAGGGCACCATACATTGTCATCGTCTTTCGAGTAGTACAATTGTGTTGATCAATCTCCGCTCGTGTCCATTTCATAATGAATGCACTATAGCGGACTACAGCAACAGCCCATATTTTGATGGCAGCCACAAGATGCCTTGCATTGAGTTTGACTTCAAGAGAAGTTTAAGACGCTTCAATTATGTAGTAGTGACCCTCTCTTTCATGTTTCTGTGTAAGATATTTCCATCTCCAGGATCCCAAGGTACTTGTACACTTCATCATGCGGGTCTCCCATTCGCTCGCCGTTTGACAGTTCTATGCTCTTACATTCTGCTCTTTTCCCTCGCTCCAAAGTGAGCAACGCACACTTTGAGATCCCGAACTCCATTCCTATATCCTTGCTGCACATCTGTAGTCTCGATCAGCCCCTCCATTTCAGGCTCAGTTTTTGCGAAGTTTTAAATCGTCCATGAAGAGAATGTTGAGACGAGGTCCATTCTTCTGCTCGTAGTGCAAGTTGACTTTCCGTAGAACTACAGAAAGTGGGATCAAGACTATAACAAATATCAAAGGTGAGCAAGAATCTCCCTGGAAGACACCTCTTTTGATCGTTACCCCGGAAAAGTGCTGGTTGTTGTAGGAAAGAGTGTTTTCCAACTAGGCATGCTGTTCTTGATCAGTGCACGCGCGTTCTCAGCTACTCCACACATGTCGAGTTTATCCAGAAACCGCGAGTGTGGCAACATGTCATAAGCCTTTTTAAAGTATATCCAGACCATACATATGTTTTGTTTTGCAGTTTGCACTTCTTCTGTGACAAGGTGGCCCTTGGTGTCTTTGGATCGTTTTCGGCATCCCTTTTGTTCTACTGGAAGTAGATTGTTTTCCGTAAGCAACGTATATATCTTCTCTGCGAGTATACGTGTCAACACTTTCCATAAGAGGTTAAGACAAGCAATAGGTCGGTAATTGCCAACCTCATTTCCCTTTGACCGATATTTCATCAACAATGGTGTCTTCCCCTCTGCAATCCATTCCGGAACTGCACCACTCTGTAGGCAATTGTCTAATTGCAAACCAATTCGTTTGTGTGTTGACCTAAACCACTTGAGCCACGAGCCCTGGATTCGATCTAGCCCTGCCACTCTCCAGTTTGACATTTTTGATACATGTGTAACTACATCTTCCGTTGTTATGTATACATGATCCTGCCTTGGAGCTTCAGGGTGTTGGAGCTCGGTTCTCACGACATGGATCCAATCAGCACTCTGGTTGTCGGAAACCTCTTGCCTCCAGATGCCATTCCAACATTCGCTGGTTTCTTCTGCTTCAGGTGGTATGTTATTTTCTGTGTCTCCACCTAAGCTCTTATAGAACTGCTTCTGGTTATTTGTGAATAACTTGTTTTGATGGAACTGCGCTATGCGATCAGTGTATCGTTGCATCTTCACTGTTTTTGCGCGAATGCGTTGTTTCGACAACAGTTTCGAACCCTTTCTTTTCTACATGGCATCCCCCCCCCAGATATGCCTTAACAACTTATCTGGCATGTTTCCATTGCCCTTTAGACCATTCTTCTATGTGGCTCAGATCTTTTCCAAAGTTTTAATATCACCTTCGATTCTCCACTTCCAGCATGGTTCCTTCTGTCCGTCTAATCTCTGCTCTTTTTTCCCCACAAGTTCACCTACTTAAATTGGAGCGGATCTAATCAAATCCCTTGTTTCTGATAGATCTTTCGTTGGAATATATTTCAGGATCTCATCAAGCATTTGGGTCCCGCGCTTTACACTGTTTCCGTCGAAGCATCTCAAATTTGCCGTTTCCGTCTCAAGCCTTATCATGAGGTGCCTCTGTTCCTCCGCCATATCCTATATTATATCCTAATATTATTATTATTGTTGCTGTTTTTGTTGTTGTTGTTGTTGTTGTTATTATTATTATTATTGCTGTTGTTGTTGTTGCTGCTCTTGTTGTTATTGTTATTGTTGTTTCTCCACGGACACATGTTGCACATCGCCTCCGTAAGTTTGTTGCTATTCACAGTGTTACCAATTGTTATACTTTGTATATTTGTTATTGTTGCATAGATAAACTAACCTGGACCTTGGAAAACTGGCTACTTCTTCTCTCCTTAGGAGCTATTTCAGTGTTTGTTTGTAATAAGATGCCCCTAACTTTTTATATATTTTTTTAATGTTGGCGAAAGAGAATAGTTCGTCCACGGAAAGGAACAGACGGTCGTCCTGAAAAGAGAACAGCCAAGACGTAAAAGTGAACAGCAGCAACAACAGCTACAACAACAAGATTAATAGCGCACGTGAAGTCTATGAAATCAACTACCCTGAGCTTGTAGTCCCACTTTTACCCTCGCACGAACAAAACAAACCAATGACAAACAAAAGCAACAATACAAGCCAGAACGCTTTTACCTCTACCGGCAACGCCGGTGATAGCAGCAAGCCCACCACCAACAAAAATATCATTAAGGAAAAACACAAAAAAGAAAACGAACCACGCAAATCCACTCGTAGCAGTTTCGACTTAGCACAGGCGACTAAACAGCTAACCGAAGATATTTTTATCAACGAAAGCGATTTCAATATTCCTAAATGTATGTTGGAGAAATGTAGGAGAAACGTAGTACTAAATATTCCTAGAAATGTCCAACAAGAAACTAATTTCAGGACAGTTCTATATAAAATAATTGCAGGGAAAAGCAGAAATGTAGAGTAGGGCACACAATAGTAGATCGAAAAATGTTTAAGACCAATTTGGAAGAACAAAACATATATAGACAGGGGGAAAAGTATGGGACTTCAGAGAAGGAGGCCAAAAATTACTACTCCAACATAATGAGTGTTCAGGGTCAAAACCCTAAATATACCACCAGAAATAAACATCTGCTCGTTGGTGGCTCTGATTCTCTTCGACATAAAACAAGAAACCACCATAGTGCGAATACAGAGATTACAGTAGCAAAACTGGTTAGAACAGGTGATGCAGCTACTAATACAGTCAGACTAGCCAAGCGTCGAAGCCATTACGGACTACATAAGCCTACCGGATGGCACAAAGTTTCACCTGGTTGTTGAGGGGAGAAAAACAAATTGCTACTTGTGCCAGGACACACATCACCTCAAAGCTTTCTTACGACAACAAATGAGAAAATTAAGCACCCACCACCACCACCAGTTTTGCGGACACCAACACCACCACAACAACAACAGCAACAGTACCAGCAGAAGCAGGGAACCACCACAGCTGTAAAAACAACAGTGACAGTGTAGCAGCAGCAATCACAGAAATCCCAACAGCAGTAGCAACAACAAGAACAACAGTAGTGAAAGCAACCTCAGCGAACAAACAAACAACTCACCAACATACTACACAGTAGCAAAGACAACCTCACCAGATTCTCCCAAAACAACAACAGAAAAAGTTCCTCAGGATCTACCCCTATCGTGTTCTAAACTGTCACATATGTTCTACTGTGAGAAGGATGACAAAGAGCCTACATGGCAAATTGTCGGTAGACAATATAAAAGAAAAAAAAGAGACCGCTATGACATCGACACAAAAAAACTGACACGAATGACAAGCGTGGGGGATACCTTCGATAACAAAAACACAAACACCTCCCTCAACAGCAGCCACACTAGTACCGTCAACAGCAACACCATCCCTGTCAGTAACATCCCAACCGCCTCCACTGTTACAGACACCACCATCACAAGCACAACACAATTCACAAACACAACTAGCATATCTCACACCACAACAGCAGCAACACTCAAACATCATAAATTATATGGCAATAAACACGAACAACAAAGAACTCATGGAACACATATTTACCCATACAGACATCACACACCAATTTCCTCTCACCAACAAACAGCACACCAAAACACATACAGATAATCCAAACATCACAAAAGCCGTACGCAACCTTAGAGACCAAATATCTTGAAGGAGTAAGGGCCTTCAGGGGAGATATTAACAAAAGACTTTACAACGAACTGCTCGTGGAAGCATCCACACCTAAACATGGGGACGGAAAAAATATCCGCACCTCACCAACGAAATCACATAACTGTAAGCAACCTTTTCCGCATCTAACGCTTATTCTAACATGACCATGCTTAAGATAGGCAGTAATAATGCACGTGGCTTGGGGTGGCCTTGGAAACAAGGCCATCTACTCAATGATCTCAGGTCACTAAGCGTCGATGTAGTGGTCATCAGTGAAACCAGACTCTCCCACCGACAAGCCTTCTGCCCATTTTCGGTGGATACGAGATCTATCTATTTCCATGTCAACAGGGAATGGGAGGTGGAACTGTAGTGTTATTCCGGAGAGGCCTGGACCTTAACATAAGGACTATGTTCTTGAAACCATATGATAAGTTGGTGATCCTGGACGTGATCAGTAGTGATGTGGGTGCCCTCAGACTGGTGGCTGTTTATGCTCCGACAGGTGCAGGACAGCGGGACATCTTCAGACGTCTGGAAGTTTTCCTAGAAACGTCGTGACCTTTATTGTTTGTGGGTCATTGAAATGCCGTTTTAGAGTCATGTTTGGAATGTGTGGGGGTATCAGATAGAAGAAGTGGTGGTAAAAGCTACGCAAACCTGCTCAGGCAATTCCAACTGTCTGACCTACTGGATTTCCCGGATGTGCCATTATGGACTTGGACGAATCACATCGGGGCTTCCAAGTTGTATCTAGACAGGGTATTCTGTAGATAAGTGGATAAGGATAGCATAAGTTGTACACTTTTCAAACTGCTCGGCTATACAAATCCCAAATTTGTGATTTGTACGGCCTACCTAGATAGGCTTTGAAAGCAGAGACCCGGTTACTGGAAGCTGACTGCGTCATTCCCGGCATGCCCAGCTTACAGAGACCGGATTAAAGAATTATTTAAGCGGGCGTTGATGGGGCCAATCTTCAACAACAAATGGTGTTATGTCATGAAAAGGGCAATTAGAGTAGAATCAGTTTGGTTTAGTAAGGCATTAGTGACAGAAAGAAATAAAATAAAGGGACCTAAGTTACAAACTTAGAAGAGGCACTTAGGAAAAGCATTGCAACCGACGTGCTGGCGGCGAGATTGGCCCGCGATCAATTTTTCAACGCTAAGACAGGTGGAAAAGAAAGCCGCTCGTTAGATTATAATGATAGAGACAGAGTGTGGAAAGAAAGCCAAAATTTGGTCTTTGCTGGACCAAAACGGGCGCACGATAATCAAGCTCAAGCAGGTTTGTGCGGTATTTCAGTATCACATTGCCCGACTATTTAGAACGGGTGGCCGTCCGGAATGTAGGATGGACTTCAGTGACTACCTCAACGGTGTGCCGCGGCTCTCGGAAGGGGCCGAAAAGAGTTGCAAGATGCCGATAATAGCTACCGAAATACAGGAAGTGATGATGAGTTGCATGATGAACAAATCGCCTGGTTTGGATGGTCTACCCTTTACTATTATATGCCAGACTTGTATGGCAGCCTCTTAGCAGATATCTACAGCTGAGAAAGGACGCAAATAAGGGGGACGAAATATATAATTTTAGACTAATAACGCTGCTGAACACAGACTCCAAAATTTTAGCCAATGTATTAGAAAAGAGGTTGGCGCTTGTCATCGAGATTCGTGATGCCCGAACATGCGCAATCCTAAGCAAATCCATCCACGATAACCTCCACCTCATGCGATACATAATAGACTACCTGGGTAAGGAAGGTGGCATGGATGGGGATCTGGTCGATAGGTTCGACTACCAATATTTGGCAGCCATCCTCATGGTGGCCGACTTCGGTCCCGTTTTCGTAGCTGGATCGCAGCTATGTACAGCGACATTTGTTCGGTAATTCAGGTAAATGGTTACCTTTTGGAACCATTCAACATCATGCGTTCGGTCCGTCAAGGGTGCACACTCTCGTCTCTTCTCTATGTACTAGCTTTAGAGCAACAACTTTGGAAACTGGATGCATTGAGAGGCATCCCGCGCGAAGTAGGACGTGGGAGAACCTTATCGGCATACGCAGACGACGTCTCTGTGAGTGTCGAACAACAAGCCCATATAGCTGGTCGGCACTGCTCTAAAAGAATACGAGTCGGTGACAAGAGCAAATATTTTTCCAAAAACGTACGTGGGCTTCCATGCTGTCCAAAAGCGTTGTGTGACGCTGAACCGAAGGACCGGTTAAATTGCGCGGGGTATAGTTTGATCCAGATCCCCAGGTGGAGAACAACTTGGGACGAAGTGATGAGCAGGGTGGCCAATCTCACGCAGAAATGGGCTGGGAGAAAAGCCGGGCAGAGGTGACGAACGCCTACATCGTCTTAAACATACTTTATCACCTGACTGTTTTGCCTTCCCCCAGTTTACGTTTGACCAGAGTGGAGCGCCTGTTCCTCTACTTTCTGTGGAAGGGATGAATTCCACTGGTGAGGCGCTCCATTTGCCTTCAACACGCCTTGAATGAAGGGCTGATCTCGCCGTGGTTTCAGATGCGCAGACATGCGCTGAGGTTGAGACGTCTCCAGTATTTCATAACTGGTGTGCAGGTGTGGTTGCCATTTGGCAGATACGAATTCCCACAGCTCGTCTCTTTGTCTGAGTTGCAATCCTGGATCAAGCGTAGACCGAGGCCGGGCACCTGGTACCTGGCACAGAATGTCGTCAGACGCTCACAGAACTTTCTCAGTCAAACAATGTGTTTGGTGGAAGTTCCACTCAGGGGTTTTTTATAGTAAGACGAGAATAAACTGTCTTTCGTGCCGGGGCATATGGAAAAAAAATCCAGAAATTCCTGGACTGGCAGAGCTACTGGGGTGCATTGCGATTCGGGATAAACTCTACATGCGTGGAAGTGCCGTCAGCTGAGTTTCCAGAAGATGCGCGCAGGGTGATGAAACTGTTCTATACGCCCTCGTTCAATGCACGAGCATTGCTGACTTGTGGGTTTATGTCGAACACCTACTGTCATGTGTAGGATGAATCCGGCTATCGGCTGAGACTTTCATGAAGATCACCACGCCGCCTTCCTTTGGTCGGGAAAGGTAGGCAGTGTTTCTGCGTCTGGTGGGCCTTAGCTAAAGAGGTTGTGTGGTGGTCCAGGTTGAAAGGGAGGAAGACTGACACCTTCCTCTTTGACCAAGCACTCATCAACGTTTTCAAATTCCAATTGAAAAGGAAACTGCTGTCTCCCAGCAATTTTGTTAAAAAGTTGGTGAATTTTGGGACTTTAGAAAAAGGGTAGATGTATTGGAGAGGGCACTTGCTCTATAGGTCAAGGTGATCGTGTTTTTGTGGGATTTTCGCGAGCAGCTCTTGGAAGTTTCCCTCTTTCGCGGGATTTTAAATGTTAGATTTTTCATTGATATTATGTTTTTTACACGTTTCGTTTTTTAAACCCACTCTTTATTTCTTGTAATGTCCAGTATCATCCAATGTTTTATATGAACGTTCAGTGATTAATAAAGTACAGATTATTATTATTGTTGGTTTGACACACGTTTGGTCTTAGTACTGGTATGATTTTTGTAGGTAGCAGGTTATCACCTGTAACGTTCGGAAACTACAAACTTTCAATAGTCTTTCAAGTGCTTAGAACCCTCCTAATAAGTTATTATTATTATTATGAATCGTTAGCACCCCGGGAGAAATGCTTAGCGGCAATTCTTCCGCCTTTACGTTCTGAGTTCTTAGTTAAAACAATCTTTTTTCTTCTTGCATGAGATCATTCTCAAATAATTCTCAGTTCATTTTCTCATCATTCTAAGTGCTCCTAAATTCACTGGTATTGTAACCGCCTTTAAGATGCTACCTTTGTCCAATTTCAATGACCAAATCTTTATATATTCTGAGCTTGTCAAATTCATTTGCCGAGATATTATGATCACAAGGAATACTCATGTCGATCAATAAATAGACTTTATTTTGTTTCACGATATTTTGGCAGTCCAATTATGGTGGTGTTATATGATGTTTCAAATTGGATCAAGTCTCAACCACCTAGGGCTCTGCAAGGTACAAACGATTCTCATCGGCTTTTGGGTGGTGCATTGTATTGCAAGTCAGCAGCTTACGTATTATCCTGTCAATTTTCACTGATATTCCAGTTCAACACATTGAAGCTATAAATAACAATTGGAACTGCTAAGAAATGTATTGCTAACACCTTGTTATGTGCATTTAGCTCATATTTCAGGACTATTCGAAATCTTCTATAACATTCCTTCTTGATTTTGTCTTTCATGCTTGCATGCTCAATGCCCGGGCCTTCGTTTATTCCTACGTATTTGTAAGTCTGTTCATGCTCAAGTTCTTTTATAAGTGTGTCAACATCTAACACGACTGAACTTGAGGTCTATTATTATTATTATTATTGAAGGCAGAGCTGGCAGAATTGTTACCGTGTCGGGAAAAATGCTTAGCGGCAATTTTTCCGACTTTACGTTCTGAGTTCAAATGCTGCCGGGGTCAACTTTGCCTTTCATCCTTCTGGGGGTCGATAAAGTACCAGTTACGAACTGGGGTCGATAAAATCGACTACTCCCCTCCCCAAAAATTTCAGGCTTTCATGCCTAGTATAGAAAGGATTATTATTATTATTAAAAAATGCCGCTGGGGTTGACTTTGCCTTTCATACTTTCGGGGTTGATAAAATAAGTACCAGTTTGAGTAGTGGGGTCGATTGAATCGACTATCCCCATCCATGAAAATATCAGGCCTTTGTGTCCAGTATAGATAGGATTATTATTATTAGAAGAAATCATTATTATTATTATTAAGGCGGTGATCTGGCAGAATCGTTACCGCATCAGACAAAATGCTTAGTGGCATTTCTTCCGACTTTGCACTCTGAGTTCAAATTCTGTGGAGGTCAACTTTGCCTTTCGTCCTTGTGGGGTCAATAAAATAAGTACACTGAGGTTGATGTAATCAACTTATCCCCTCCCCTGAAATTGCTGGCCTTGAGGCAAATTTTGAAACCAATTATTATTATTATTAAGGTGGCGAGCTGGCAGAATTGTTACTGCACTGGAAAAAATGCTTAGCAGCATTTCTTCCAATTTTACATGCTGAATTCAAATTCTTTCGAGGCCAACCTTGTCTTTCATCCTTTCGGGGTCGATAAAATAAGTACCAGTTGAGCACTGGGGCAGATGCAATCGATTTTCCCATCCCTCAAATTTGCTGGTCTTGTGCCAAAATAAGAAAGGATTATTATTATTATTATTAAGGGCGGCGAGCTGGCAGAATCATTAGCACGGTGGGAGAAATGCTGAGTGGCATTTCTTCCGACTTTAACGTTCTGAGTTCAAATGCCGCTGGGGTCAACTTTGCCTTTCATCCTTCTGGGGTCGATAAAGTGAGTACCAGTTACGAACTGGGGTCGATAAAATCGAC
>JAOPUL010523790.1:0-10000 GCA_027564515.1 Octopus rubescens | reverse complement strand
TTATAAGTGATTACTCAGTGCTTTCAAAATAAATCCCTTACCTGAAAAACAGGTGAGAGCTAGCAACAGGAAAAGCACCCAGGTGTTAAATGTTGCCTCAAAATCAATTCCTGTCCAATCCGTGCTAGTATGGAAAAATGGGCATTAAACACACACACACACACACACACATATACATACTTGCATACAACAAGAAATTTTAAGATATAGTATAAAAATGTGATCGATATGTATATAAAATAATGTTAAATTCGAAGAGAATATGGAAACAATTTCAGTTTTCCTTTTTGCTGTTTAAAAGATGTTTGGCTTCAGCTTTTGTTGCTGCAGATGCATTGTATTCAATTACATTTATCACAGTACCATTCCATACACAGAAGACTATAAGGACAGCTAGAATTTCCTTCAATAGATTGAAGCCATTCCCGAAAATCAGGAAGAGAGAACCAAGTATTGCCATCAAAATCCAAAAGATCATGTTTGAATAAAATTTCTTCATATTTTTGTCGATTTCGTTGATCATTGTCTGAAGATGTTCTGAAAGAACTGTGGCATCTCTTTCTGGACAGGCTAGAGCTGAAAATGAAAAGACTTGTGTTAAATTTTGAAGGAAAATAAGAGAGTTACATTTAAGTAGAACACCCAGGTTCTAGGCTTATTGGAGAGACAAAATGAAGTGTTGCAACATTCATGTTTTTGGTAAAACTCAAAGGTTTATAGCATTCGGATAACTCTGTTAAATGTCAAGTTTATTTATTCACATTTTGAATTATTCCTGCCGTATTTTGTAGCTTCACTATTTCAATGATGTGATTGTTTATTTCTAGAATAATATTGTAGGGCAGGTGTGACAAGTTAGATCTAGTCAGTTTGAACATAAAACAGGTAGCATATTTGGGCCAGATATAGCCGCTTTAAATGCCAATGGGTTACAGAGACAAAATTGAATGTTATACTATCATGTTTTGAGTAGAACTCCCAAGTTGTGAATTTATGTGAAGGCCAAAATGGGGTATAGAAGTGTAGTGGAGTCAGCTATAGCATTATGACACAGTCATGCTGTGGCTATTTCAGCCAATCAGAGCTGGGCATGCATTAACGTGAAAAGGCAGTTAAGTCACGTCTTAACGTGAATTCATGTGAAAAGGCATTTTCACGTCTTAACGTGCATTAACGTGAAAAGGCAGTTAGGCTCCGGAGATTCAACACAAGGAGATCTATATTCTGCTAAGTCCTCTCCACTAACTCACCAACTCAATCTAATAACCAACTGGCAACTTTGGCCCTCATGAGAAGATTAAATTAAACTGTAAGTCACAAAAGCTCGCTACGACTCTGGCACACACTCACCAGCTACGCTCAGAATTACATGTCAGCTCTTACATACTACCAAAATAAATATTATATAAAGTCTTCTGATATTTACTTAATGAACATACACCTTGTTGAACAATAACAACTCTCATTTCTAAATTAATGACTCTCTCCAAATCACTAAAGAAGCATTCAGGTTTTGGGTAAAACTCAAAGGGCTTGTATTTATTAGAGAAACAAAATGAAGTGTCAAAAATATTCATGTTTTTCACAAGGAGCACTATTAGCATAAGTAGACTAAAATGACTTCCTCTAAGAATTGAATTTAATTTACTAGCACAACTTACTGAAGTCATGCTTCTGCAATTCTATGATGAATGGCTTGTGAGGGCTGCACAAGCCATGTACAAAGATGCAGTAAGTAAAGTGAAAGCCAACAATGACTTGAGTGAGGAATTTAATCTGTGGGTTGGAGTCCATCAAGGCTCAGTCATCAGTCCCCTCCTATTCCTCATAGTCCTACAGGCCATTGCAGGGCAGTTTAAGATTAGCTGCCCATATGAGAACTCCTATATGCTAATGATCTAGTTTCCATAGCTGAATCTATAAGGAAATTAGAAAGGAAATTCCAGGCATGGAAACTAAACCAAGAATTGAAAGATCTTAAGGTAAACCTAACAGAGACAAAGGTTTTAGTAAGTATGAAAGAAGACAGGACCCTGGCACCTTCAGGAAAGTGGCCTTGCTCGATGTGCAGAAAAGTAGTACGTATAAATTCCATATGCTGTATCTGATGTAAGTTATGGGCACACAAAAGATATAGTAGAATTGCAGGAAGACTAGCAAAAAACATGAGCTTCATATGTAATAGATGCACTGGAGGAACACATACTATGAGCACACCAGAAATAAACTCTCTTAAATGCCCAGATGGCTCACTGGAAGTAGTTGATAGCTTTTTTTACAATTAGAAAGGGAATGGCTACTCTGAAAGTACAGTAACCAGAGTAAGAACAGGTTGGTGAATGTTCTGGGAGCTACTGTCACTGTTGGCAACAGATCTTTTCCCATACTGTGAAGGGCAGATTGTATGATACTTGTGTTGGGATGGAAATGCTGTATGGTAGTGAGACTGGAAAGAAATGAAGCTAGCATGTTCCATTGGATGTGAAATGTAAGTATGCATGAACAACATAGTACAAATCTACTGAGAGGAAAACTGGGCAAAAGAGGAATCAGATATAGTGTGCAGGAAAGAAGATTGTGCTGATATGGACATGATATGGTCACATGTTGTGTATGGTTGAGGGCAGTTATACAAAGAAGTGCTGATGACCTAATGTGGTTGGAGCTTGCAGAAGAGGGAAGATATCTGATGAGGTGGTGATGGCTGATCTCAGGATCCTGAGCATCATGGAGATGATGACAAATCACACAGAGCCCTAAAAGATGAGACTGTCATAGCTGAAGTGCCTTTCATCATAAGGTCTGTTTGATCAGAGCTGACTCCTTAGAGTGAGGGTTAAACAAAAACATTTTTTTCTTTCTTTTCTTTTGGTATTGGACTGAAATGTTTGAATGAAATTTGCCTGAATTAGATGTTTTTGAATGAATCTTACCTATAGGCACCTTCATTAAACTAAAGGTAACTGAAACTCCTTGGTGGTCAGAGTAGTTCAAGGAATGGTTAGGAATCTTTCCAAAGACATTTTCATAATGTTTAACGGTTATTTTTGTACCTAAAACAAAATAATATTGTACTTGTTAGTTTTTTTTATTGTTTTTTTTTATTTAATGATTTTTATTTATTTATTTTTACAGTTCAGACGATAGTGAGAGAAGCAATTTAATATCAGTTCTAGTTTGAAGAATAACAAAAACAAAGAAAACAAAAATAAAGAAAAAAGAAAGAAAGCGGAAAGAAGGAAGGAAGGAAGGAATGGTCGAACTATTATGTGTACCAGAAATCTTGGTCATTGATCATAATGAATAAAGAATTCAGTTGGATTGTAGGAATTGACAATAGCATTGTACAAAATGGTAAAATAAATAAATGGTAATAATCATCATCATTCTTTAACGTCTGTTTTCCATGCTGGCATGGGTTGGACGGTTTTAGCGGAGCTGACAAGCCAGAGAGCTGCACAAGGTTCCAGTCTGATTTGGCATGGTTTCTACAGCTGGATGCCCTTCCTAATGCCAACCACTTTACAGTGTATGCTGGGTCTTTTGAACGTGCCACCAGCATGAGCACTTATACGTGGCACCAGCAAGAGTGCCTTTTATGTGGCACCGGCACATAATAATTTTATTATTTCTAACATACGCACAAGGCTTGAAATTTGGTGGGCAGAGAACAGTCAATTATAATTTACCTCAGAACTTCACTGATACATAATTTTAATCGACCCCAAAAAGGGTACAAAGCAAAGTTGACCTCAGCAAGATTTGAACTCAGAATTTAAAGAGCAGAAACAAAGTTCAGCAATTTATTTGATGTTCTAAGGATTTTTACCAATCGACCACCCTAAATAATATTTGTTTCTAAATTAGGCACAAAGCTAGCAATTTGGGAGTTAAGAGAAGGGTTTGTCAATTAAATTGGTCCCAAATACTTGACTAGTAGTACTGGAGGGATTAAAAGCATAGGAAGCATTTGAGATTTGGAATCTCAGCATAAAGTTGTAAATAAACACTGCACGACATTGTGTCCAACATTGTAACGATCTGCCAATCCATCAATAATAATGGTTTCTGATTTTAGGCACAAGGCCAGCCATTTCAGGGAAGGGGTTTAGTCGATTACATTGACCCCAGTTTTAAACTGGTACTTATTTTATCGACCCCTGAAGGATGAAAGGCAAAGTCGACCCCGGCGGAATTTGTACTCAGAATGTAGAGACGGACGAAATGCCGCTAAGCATTCTGCCCGGCATGCTAACGATTCTGCCAATAATGGTTTCAAATTTTGGCAAAGGGCCAGTAATTTCAGAGGAGGGTGTAAGTTGTTTACATCGACCCCCAGTATTCAGTTGGTACTTATTTTATCGACCCTGATAAGGATTAAAGGCAAAGTCGACCTTGGTGGAATTTGAACTTAGAACGTAAAGACGGACGAAATGCTGCTAAGCATTTTGCCTGGTGTGCTAATGATTCTGCCAAGCTCGCCGCCTTTAACCCTTCAACATCCTGATTATTCTGTCAAATGTAATGTTTATTTATTCACATTGTTTTGAATTAATCATGCATTATTTTGTAGCTTTGAGATTTCAATGATGTGATACTCTATTTTAGAATGACCTTGTAGGGTAGGTGGAAGAAGCTGGATCTGGGTTGTTTGAACATAAAACAGGTAGAATATTTTGGCTGGATATGACCAGTTCGAATGCTAAAGGGTTAAAAATGCTAGTACAGGTTCCAGTGTGTTTTGAATTCGCGACCTTCTGCGTGTGAAGCAGATGTGATAACTCCTACACCATGGAATCACATCAATCCACCAATAATAATAATAATAACCCTTTCTATACTGGGCATGAAGGCCCGAAATTTGGGGGGAGGAGAGTAGTCGATGATTTTATCGACCCCAGTTTGTAACTGGTACTCACTTTATCGACCCCGGAAGGATGAAAGGCAAAGTTGACCCCGGTGGCATTTTGTTTTAATATTCCTTCAGAATTTGTTCTTTTCTTTCAGCCTCAGTCTTTCTTTCATGTTTCACATAGCCATGAGGATATATTTTCTATTTTCCTCTCCAGTTCACAAATCTCTGTTCTTCTGTTTTTCCCCAAGTCTAATAATGTCAGCCTGAGGGACATTATGAATCTCATTTCCCCACACATTCTGGAAGGCAAAAATATTCAATGCTTTGTGTATTAATACATAGGGAGCTGATGTGTATGCATTTTCTGTACCAACACACTGCACACTCTGGTTTGATATGTAGAAAAGTCAGGCACTGTTTGAGGTTAGCAACTTGATGAACCAGCGAAAGATGCTCTGAGATGCTGATGTATATAAATGACTGCATCCAGTGAGGTCAACTTATTTGAAGAGGGTTGGGTTATTAAGTTTTATGAGGGCAACACTTTCTGAGAAGGATACTGAGGTGAGGCATCACCAAAATGGCATCAACTTTGCTGTGAGGATCAGTCTTTTGTTTAAACTGATTGAGAGATTGGGTGACCTTAATGAGTATCTAATGTCACTTTGTATTCTTATTCTGTTAACATTCTATTACATTACTGAGTACCTCTGCATCAACTCTGCCATCTGGTGGTCAGAACAGACACTCAAATATTACAAATATCAAGTCAAGATATTTGTTAGGACATTCAACTGAATTAGCTGTCAGAGTGAACATTTAAAGGCACACGTCTCCTTGGAAGCTGGTATGAATGACAAATGGCCCTGTTTAGTCTTCTAAGCTTTATAAATGGCTACTCGTGGAACCATCAGATTCAAAATGAAAAAAACAAAACAAAACAAAAACAAAACCCATCAAGACTGGATTAATGAGGATTCCAACACAATTGGTAAGATCTTGAATGATTATATAGGTAACCCACGGAGCAACACTGGACAATCCTTCATCATGTGATGAGGAATTGTCCAGGGATTGTATTTGTAAGATGTGGTGAGCTCTTTGAAGGGAAGTTCAATTCACTCTTTGTACCTTGAAAAATGGTTGATTAGAAAAATTGCAGAAATCTTGATGTATGTAGATGAGTCTTATATAGACAGTCTCTTATGATGCTAGAAAGTCACTGTGAAACACCAGGAATTGTTTCATGGTACCAGTTTACTTATTGAATAGCAATTCTCTCATGAAAAAACAGTCAGTAATGAGGTGAACACTTCAGCCAGCTCATCATCATCACCATTTAACATCCATTTTCCATGCTGGCATGGGTTGTAAATCCAACAACCATGTTAGAATTTTGTGAAATATTCCATAATCTACCACTGATGAGTTATCAACTTTCACAGTATTTTGGTGAGAGGGGTGTTGCTATCAAAATAATAATAATAAAAAAGCCCAGGAAATCTCCTTGGCTGGACAATATTCAGCAGAGATCTTGAAGGAAGGTGGTCACTTCTGGCCAAAAGCTCTTAATTGTTATAAAAACAAAGAAGACAGAGTTGTTTTCTTCCAAATGGAGAGTAAACAGCACTCTTGTTCATTAGTAGGAAGGTCCTGGCCAAGTTTAAATCAGCATCAGAAAATATCTCACCAGAGTCAAAGGGACCAAGGTACAGTTGACATGAGCAGCGCAACTAAGTAAATTCTGGAGAAATGAGAATTTTAGCAAACAACACGAGAACCTCTTCAATTCTGTGGAATATTCTCAGAAAGTTTTGTTGTTTGCACAGATTCATGAATCTCTTCCATTTGTTCCACATAATGATGATGATGATGGTTGTTGTTGGAAGACAAAACTATTCAATGTAAAAATGGGAGATAGAAAAGGTTTTATGCTGGTTTCTCTCTACTATTTAATATCATCTATAGAACCAGACTGTTACTCAGTCGAGAGTTACTATCAACTTCCAATTCAATGAAAACCTTTTCTCTATTAAAAGAATACAGACCAGCACTGAGTTCAGATCTAAACAAAATCATTTAGCTATAGTACCCTGGTAGCTCATATTCCAGAAGTCTGACAAGCCATTACCTCAGTAAAAAGAAAATGGGTCTGACAGTTAATGTCCAGCAAATTGAGGTCATCTGTCAGTGGCACCTTACACTACCCCAACTCTCTCTACCCCACTATCTTGGTACACCATTAACAACAAACCACAATTTCCTAATTCAAATCCCTTGGTAGCATAATTCCCAATAAGTGTACATAGGATAAGGAAATTATAAACTTCCTGAGACAACCCTGTAGGAAGGCTAAGCAAGTGAGGCTTTTCTAAATAACTGTCTCAACCTTCATACCAAGGTCCTCATTCACTTTCCTGTTCAGCCGTGAGGCATCCTTTACATACAACCAACACATTATGGTAGAATTTCTAATGAAATGTTTGCTCTGAACTGAGATTAATAGCAACTACTTCATTATCCGGTGCTTTCGCATTCTAATTAATCTGCAATAAATTAAAAAGTTTGTAGCATGTTTAGATATCAGTGAAGTACACAGTTGAAAGCAATGGAAATATTTCTAAGGAATAAACTATAACTAGAAGAAGAAAGATACAGGAAAAATTTAATGTGGTGAGAAACTTCAAGAATTGGGTTGCTGTATATCCCTTAAAGAGATGTCGAAAGATATACGAAAATCATCATATCATTGTGATATCTGTGGTAAATCGTTCTCTAGAAGTAGTGAATTAAAGACACACATACGTGTTCATACAGGTGAGAAGCCATTTCACTGTAATATCTGTGGTCAATCATTCTCTAAAAGTAGTGGCTTAAATAGACATAACCGTACTCATACTGGTGAGAGACTATTTCACTGTGATATCTGTGGTAAATCATTCACTGATAAAAGTTCCTTAATAACTCACATACGTATTCATACAGGAGAGAAGCCATTTCATTGTGAAATCTGTGGTAAATCATTCTCTGCAAGTAGTGCCTTAATTAGTCACAAACGTATTCATACAGGAGAGAAGCCGTTTAATTGTGAAATCTGTGGTAAATCATTCTCTGGAAGCAGTGACTTGATTAGACACAAACGAATTCATACAGGAGAGAAGCCATTTCACTGTGAAATCTGTGGTAAATCATTCTCTGGAAGGAGTGCCTCAATTAGTCACAAACGTATTCATACAGGAGAGAAGCCATTTAACTGTGATGTCTGTGGTAAATCATTCTCTGTAAACAGTAACTTAACTAATCACAAACATATTCATACTGGTGAGAGACCCTTTCACTGTGATATCTGTGGTAAATCATTCTCTGCAAGTAGTAATTTAAGTAACCACAAACGTATTCACACAGGTGAGACACCATTTCACTCTTAAATCTCTGGTAAATCATTCTCTTTAAGCAACAACTTAACAACTCACAAACGTATTCATACAGGAGAAGCTGTTTCACTGTGATGTCTGTAGTGAATCATTCTCTCAAAAAGGTAACCTAACTACACATATATCTATCCATACAAAGATGTGACTGTTTTATTATCAAATTTCTTTACAACACACAACAACCAACATTTTAAAACCTTTTGCCTGCTAAATTATAGATTAGCCTTGTGGACTTGACAGTAATCCATGAACCCTTGGCAATAATCATAATCATCATGGTTCCTTTTTGAGATATTGTTTTACTGCCAGATGCCCTTCCTTGTGCCAACCCTTTAGTAACCACTAACCTGAGATACACATAGTTTACCTGGAAACAGGCTGTTTGTTAAACATTTTTCTTTGTAAAATATTTTGTATAACCATAAATGTTCCCACTTTAGGAATCACCGGACTAATTCTGAAAGTGATTTCACTCAGGCACACATACAAACATATATGCACACATATGTATATATTTGTGTATGCATATATATATGAACAAGTGTATTTACATTTGCAATATATATCTCAGTCTCAGGTTCTTTGGCACATCAAGCAGTAAGAATTCGCCAACGATCAGTGGCAGCCTTCTCTCGTCCATGCTAGGTGATGCTGACCGCCAACAGGTCTTTTTCGAAGTTCTTTGCCAGGTGGTTTTGGGGCAACCATGCCTCTGTTTGCCATCAGGTGGGGTCCAGCTCATCGCTGTTTTTGAGTGTCGTTCTTTGGGCAGGCGCAGGACATGGCCAGCCAAGTGGCATTGGTGCTCTGTGAACATCCTCTGTAGTGTCTCTGACTCGGCTCTTCTTAGAATCTCTTTGTTTTTCACATGGTCGCACCAGGGCACACGAAGGATTGTTCGCAGGCACCTCTGGTGAAAATATCAGCCGTCTTGCTATCTTTGTCATGCTCTTCCAGGTTTCAGGAACCAGTCAAAGCTGAAGGACCTGGCATTCGCCGATGACATTACTCTGATCGCCGAAGACAGTTGAGACCTGCAGGCCCTAACAACATCCCTGCAAGAGAAAGCAGAAAAGATCGGCCTGAAAATCAACACCAAAAAACCAAGGTGATGAGAACAACCAACAACACTAGTCAAGCAATCAGTGTCAAACAGCAAGACCTGTAATAGGTTGAACAATTCACCTATATATCTGTGTATATGTATATATATATATATATATATATATATATACGAGTTGCATTCCATATGTGTGCATGTATGTATAAAAAGTACATTCCAGAAGTGTTGAGACTTTTCTAGGGGAGGCAGTTATACCTTTAGAATATGATTATATTTTAGTATATTTAGTATATGATTATGACATACTCCAGGCTGCTTATGGATTTCTTTTTTGCTAGCCCCAAAGGTTCACGGACAGTAGAGAGACAATGAGAGGTGTGGGAGTGAAAAGGATGTCAGAACAACAGAGGTGGTTCAGAAAATTTACATACTTTTGGATGAAAACTATTGTGTGTCTATGAAGATAATAAGTACACAATTTGGAGTTGGTGTGACCACTGTATATGGAAATATTCATGAAGAGTTGAACATGGGAAAAGTTTGTTCCCAGGGTGCTCAGTAACGAGCATCTTGGTAACCAACAACTTGACTGAGGTGAACATCAAAGCTGTCCCTCACCCTCGCTTCAGTCCAGACCTTGCTCCCTGT
>JAOPUL010523711.1:0-7500 GCA_027564515.1 Octopus rubescens | reverse complement strand
ATCGATACGTAAAATTAACTAGATTTTATATTTTAGGTATTTATAAATACATAAAATTAAATAGATATTGAGCTTTGGGCACTAGTCGATACATAAAATTAAATAGATTATAATTTTTGGGTACTAATCGATACATGAAATTAACTAGATTATAAGTTTTGGGTACTAATCTATACATAAAATTAACTAGATTATATGTTTTGGGTACTATTCGATAAGTAAAAGTAAAAAGATTATCGGTTTCTGCTACTAATCGATACATACAATTAACTAGATTATATGTTTCGGGTATTAATGGATACGTAAAAGTAACTAGATTATAAGTTTCTGGTACTAATCGATATGTAAAATTAACTAGATTACAAGATTTGGGTACTAATCGATACATAAAATTAACTAGATTATAAGTTTTGGGTACTAATCGATATATAAATTTAACTAGATTATAAGTTTTGGGTACTAATCGATGCATGAAATTAACTAGATTATATGTTTTGGATAGTAATCGATAAATAAAAGTAACTAGATTATCAGTTTCTTCTAGTAATCGATACATAAAATTAAATAGGTTATCATGTTCTTGTAATAATCGATACATAAAATTACCTACATTATATATTTTGGTTATTAATTGATATATATATATTAAGTTTTGGGTATTAATCCACACATAAAATTACATAGTTTGTAACTTTTGGGTACTAATCGATACATAAAATTAACTACATTATAAGTTTTGGGTACTAATCTATACGAAAATAAGTTGATTATAGGTTTCTGGTACTAATCAATATATACGTAAAATTAAGTAGATTATAAGATTTGTGTATTAATCTATTCATAAAATTAACTAGATTATATGTTTGAGACACTACTCGATACGAAAACGTAACCAGATTATAAGTTCCTGGTAATAATCGATACATAAAATTAACTATATTATAAGATTTGGGTACTAATCGATACATAAAATTATCTAGATTATATGTTTCGGGTACTATTCGATACATATACTTAACTAGCTTATACGTTTTGGGTAATCGATACGTAAAAGTAAAAAGATTATGATTTTTGGGTATTAATTGATACATAAAATTAAGTAGATTATATATTTTGGATAATAGTCAATACAAAAAATTACCTAGATATTATGTTTTCAGTACTAATCGATACATAGAATTAACTAGATTATACGTTGTGAGTACAAATTGATACATAAAATTAACTAGATTATATGTTTCTGGTACTAATCGATACGTAAAATTAAATCGATTATAATATTTGGGTACTAATCGATACATAAAATTAACTAGATTATAGGTTTTGGGTACTATTCGATACATAAATTTAACTAGATTATAAGTTTTGGGTACTAATCGATACATGAAATTAACTAGATTATATGCTTTGGATAGTAATCGATAAATAAAAGTAACTAGATAATCAGTTTCCTGTACTAATCGATACATAAAATTAAATAGATTATAAGTTTGGGGTACTAATCGTTACATAAAAGAAACTAGATTATAGGTTTTGGGTACTAATCGATACATAAGATTAACTAGATTATATTCTTTGGGTACTAATCGATAATAAAAGTAAATAGATTATCTGTTTCTTGTAATAATCGATACATAAAATTACCTGGATTATATATATTGGTTATTACTCAAAAAAAAAAAATTATCTATATATTACGTTTTGGTTATTAATCCACACATAAAATTACCTAGTTTGTAACTTTTGGGTACTAATCGATACATAAAATTAACTTAATTATATGTTTCGGTTACTAATCGATACATAACATTAAATAGATTATAAGTTTTGGGGTACTAAAGGGTACATAAAATTATCTAGATTATAATTTGTGGGTACTAATCGATACATAAAATTAACTCGATTATAAGTTTTGGGTACTAATCGAAACGTAAAAGGAACAAGATTATAAGTTTTGGGTATTAATTGATACATAAAATTAACTAGTTTATATGTTTTGGGTACAAATCGATGCATAAAATTAATTATATCATAACTAGATTATAAGTATTGGGTACGAATCGATACATAAAATTAAATAGATTATATATTTTGGATATTAATCGATACAAAACATTAACTAGATATTATGTTTTGGGTACCAATAGATACATAAAATTAAATAGATTATGATTTTCGGGTACTAATCAATACATAAAATCAATTAGATTATATGTTTTGGGTACTATTCGATAAGTAAAACTAACTAGATTATCAGTTTCTGGTACTAATCGATATATAACATTAACTAGATTATTTGTTTCGGGTACTAATCGATACGTAAAAGTAACTAGAATATAAGATTTGGGTACTAATCGATACATGAAATTAACTAGATTATATGTTTTAGATAGTGATCGATAAATAAAATTACCTAGTTTGTAACTGTTGTGTACTAATTGATACATAAAATTAACTAGATCATATGTTTCGGATAATATTCGATACATAAAATTAACTAGATTATAAGTTTTGGGTATTAATCGATACATAAAATTAACTAGATTATAAGTTTTCGGTACTAATCGATACTTAAAAGTAACAAGATTATAAGATTCGGGTATTAATTGATACATAAAAGTAAGTAGATTATAAGAATTGGGTACGAATCGATACATAAAATTAACTAGATTATATATTTTGGATATTACTGAATACAAACAATTAACTAGATATTAAGTTTTGGGTACTAGTCGATACATAAAATTAAATAGATTATAATTTTAGGGTACTAATTGATACATAAAATTAACTAGATTATAAGTTTTGGGTGCTAATCGATACATGAAATGAATTAGATTATATGTTTTGGATATTAATCGATAAATAAAAATAACTACATTATCAGTTTCTTGTACTAATCGATACATAAAATTAACTTGATTATAGGTTTTGGGTAATAATCGTTACATACAAGAAACTAGATTATAAGTTTTGGGTACTAATCGATACATAAGCTTAACTAGATTTTATATATTTTAGGTAATAATCGATGAATAAAAGTAACTAGTTTATCAGTTTCTTGTACTAATCGATACATAAAATTACCTAGATTATATATTTTGGTTATTAATCGGTACATAAAATTGACAATATATTAGGTTTAGGGTATTAATCTACACATAAAAGTAACTAGTTTGTAACTTTTGGGTACTAATTGATACATAAAATTAATTACATTATAAGTTTTGGGTATTAATCAATACATAAAATTAACTAAATATTAAGTTTTGGGTACTAGTCGATAATAAAATTAACTAGATTATATATTTTGGTTACTAATCAGTGCATAAGATTAACTAGATTATATGTTTTGGGTATTAATCGATACAAAAAATTAACTAGATTATATGTTTTAGATACTATTCGATAAGTAAAAGTAACTAGATTATCAGTTTCTGGTACTAATCGATACAAAAAATTAACTAGATAATATGTTTTGGGTACTAATCGTTACATAAAAGAAACTAGATTATATGTTTTAGATTCGAATCGATAGATAAAATTACCTAGATTATATATTTTGGTTATTAAGCGATACATAAAATCAACTAGGTTATATATTTTGGGTAATAATTAATACATAAAATTAACTAGATTATATGATTCGGGTACTAATCGATATATAAAATTAACTAGATTATAGGTTTTGGGTACTAATCGATACGTTAAATTAACTAGATTATACGTTTTTGGTACTAATCAATACTTAAAATTAACTAGATTATATGTTTCGGACACTAATCGATACGAAAAGTAACTAGATTATAGGTTTCTGGTAAAAATCGATACATAAAATTAACTAGATTATATGTTTCGTGTACTATTCGATACATAAAATTAACTAGATTATACGTTTTGGGTACTAGACGATATAAAAAATTAGCTAGATTATTGGTTCTGGGTACTAATCGATACATACAATTAACTAAATTATACGTTTTGGGTATTAAGCTATACATAAAATTAACAATATTATAAGTTTTGGGTACTAATCGATACATAAAACTAACTAGATTATACGTTTTGGGAACTAATCGATACACAAAATTAACCAAATTATATGTTTTGGGTACAAATAGATACATAAAATTAACAAGATTATATGTTTTGGGTACTATTCGATATATAAAATTAACTAGATCATAAGTTTCAGGTACCAAACGATACATAAAATTAGCTAGATTATAAGTTTTGTGTACTAATCGATACATAAAATGAACTAGATTATAAGTTTTAGGTACTAATCGATACATAACATTTACTAGAATATTTGTTTTAGGTATTAATTGATATATAAAATTTAGTAGTTCATAAGTTTTGGGTACAAACCGATACATAAAATTAACTAAATTAGAGGTTTCGGTACTGATCGTTACGTAAAAGTAACTAGATTAAACGTATTCGGTACGAATCGATACATAAAATTAACTAGAGTATATATTTTGGATATTGATCAATACATAAAATTATCTAGATAATAAGTTTTTGGTACTAATCGATACGTAAAAGTAACTAGATTATAGGTTTCTGGTACTAATCGATACATAAAATTAACTAGATTATTAGATTCGGGTACTAATCTATACGTAAAAGTAACTAGATTATAAGTTTCGGGTGTTAATCGATACATACAATAAACTAGTTTATATATTTTGGGTAATAATTGATACATAAAATTAACTAGATTATAAGTTTAGGGGACTATTCGATACATAAACTTAAGTAGATTATAGGTTTTGTGTAAAAATCGATATATAAAATAAACTAGATTATAAGTATTACGTACTAATCAATACATAAAATTAACTACATTACAAGGTTTGGGTACTAATCGATATATAAAATTAACTAGATTATAAGTTTTGTGTAACAATCGATATATAAAATAAACTAGATTATAAGTATTAAGTACTAATCGATAACTAAAATTAACTACATTACAAGGTTTCGGTACTAATCGATATATAAAATAAACTAGATTATAAGTTTTGGGTACTAATCGATGCATAAAATTAACTAGATTATATGTTTGGAGTACTAATCCGTACATAAAATTAACTAGACAATATGTTTTGGGTACTTTTCGATAAGTAAAAGTAACTAGATTATCAGTTTCTGGTACTAATCGATACATAAAATTAACTAGATTATATATTTTGGGTAATAATCAATACATACAATTAATGAGATATTAAGTTTTTGGTACTAGTCGATGCATAAAATTAACTAGATTATAAATTTCGGCTACTAATCGATACGTAAAAGTAACTAGATTATAAGTTTTGAGTACAAATCGATACATAAAATTAACTAGATTATATGTTTTGGGTAATAATCGATAAATAAATGTAACTAGATTAACAGTTTCTTGTACAAATCGATACATAAAATTACCTAGATTATATATTTTGGTTATTAATCGATACATAAAATTAACTATATATTAGGTTTTGGGTATTAATCCACACATTTTGGGTACTAATCGATAGATAAGATTACCTACATTATTCGTTTTAGGTACTAATCTATACGAAAATATATTGAATATAAATTTCTGGTACTAATCGATATATAACATTAACTAGATTATAAATTTTGGGTACTAATCGATACGTAAAAGTAACTAGATTATACGTTTTGGGTACTTTCCAATACGTAAAATTAACTAGATTATAATATTTGTCTCCTCATCGATACATAAAATTAACTAAATTATATGTTTCTGACACTAATCGATACGAAAAGTAACTAGACTATAAGTAATAATCGATACATAAAATTAACTAGTATATAAGTTTGGGGTACTATTCGATAATTAAAATTAACTACTTTATAAGTTTCGCTACTAATCGTTACATAAATGTAACTAGACTATAAGTATTGGGTACGAATCGATACATAAAATTGACTAGCTTATAAGTTTCGGGTACTAATCCATACGTGAAAGTAACAAGATTATAAGTTTCGGGTGTTAATCGATACATAAAATTAACTAGGTCATATATTTTGGGTAATAATTGATACATAAAATTAACTAGATTATATGTTTTGGGTACTATTCGATACGTAAAATTTACTAGATTGTAAAGTTTCGGTAAGAATCGATACATGAAATAAACTAGATTATAGGTTTTAAGTACTAATCGATACATAAAATTAACCACATTAAAAGGTTTGGGTACTATTCGATAAGTAAAATTAACTAGATTATAAGTTTTGGGTTCTAATCGATACGTAAAATTAACAAGATTATGAGTTTGGGTATTAATTGATACATAAAATTAACTAGGTTATATATTTTGGGTAATAATTGATACATAAAATTAACTAGATTATATGTTTCGGGTACTAATCGATATATAAAATTAAGTAAATTATAAGTTTTGGGTAGTAATCGATACGTTAAATTAACTAGATTATACGTTTTTGGTACTAATCGATACTTAAATTAACTAGGTTATATGTTTGGGACACTAATCGATACATAAAATTAACTAGATTATATGTTTCGGGTACTATTCGATGCATAAAATTAACTAGATAATAAGTTTCGGGTACCAAACGATACATAAAATGTGCTAGATTATAAGATTTGGGTACTAATCGTACAAAACAATAACTAGATTATAAGTTTTGGGTACTAATCGATACATAAAATTAAGTAGTTTATAAGTTTTGGGTACTAATCGATACATAAAATTAACTCGATTATAAGTTTTGGGTACTAATCGATACATAAAATTAACTAGATTATAAGTTTTGGGTACTATTCGAAACATAAAATTAACTAAATTATTTATAATTTCGGGTACTAAACGATACATAAAATTTGCTAGATTATAAGTTGTTGGTACTAATCGATACATAAATTAACTAGATTATAAGTTTTGGGTAGTAATCGAATCGTAAAAGTAACAAGTTTTAGGTACTAAACGATACATAACATTTACTAGATTATTTGTTTTGGGTATTAATTGATACATAAAATTTAGTAGTTCATAGGTTTTGCGTACAAATCGATACATAAAAGTAACTATATTAAAGGGTTCGGTACTGATCGTTACATAAAAGTATATAGGTTATAAGTATTGGGGTAGGAATCGTTGCATAAAATTAACTAGATTATATATTTTGGGTAATAATCAATACATACAATTAATTAGATATTAAGTTTTTGGTACTAGTCGATGCATAAAATTAACTAGATTATAAATTTTGGGTACTGATCGATATATAAAATTAACTAGATTATATGTTTGGGGTACTAATCGGTACATAAAATTAACTAGACAATATGTTTTGGGTACTTTTCGATAAGTAAAAGTAACTACATTATCAGTTTCTGGTACTAATCGATACATAAAATTAACTAGATTATATGTTTCGGCTACTAATCGATACGTAAAAGTAACTAGATTATAAGTTTTGAGTACAAATCGATACATAAAATTAACTAGA
>JAOPUL010521847.1:0-11042 GCA_027564515.1 Octopus rubescens | reverse complement strand
TATTATTATTATTATTATTATTATTATTATTATTATTATTATTATTATTATTATTGCCACCATACTGGGAAGACGTACAAGGCTGGAGCTCCGTAAGTTTTGAGTATTTAATCAAACGTTTCGACTCGTTGCCGTCCATTCAGTCAAATATTTTGTCATAACTGTTTTGCTAGCGTTGTCTGGATCGCGGCAGTAGCATTTTTGTGCAATTACACCCCCTTTTGGGCGGTTGTAACTCAGTAATATTTATTTTGCATTTGTGTGAAAGCGAAATTTCATATATTTTTTCAAATTTTTTAAAACGTCGGAACACGACAAAATAATAATAGTCGGTGGTGAGAAGCGTTCTGAGCAGCGTTCTGAGCAGCGTTCTGAGCAGCCTTCTGTTGACCCAGTTTTTACTCCCAAAGTCGCCGTGGCTGGAGTTAAAACTAATTTATCGACAGAAAGTAATATAATTTCGTCTTGTTGCCATGACGGCAGTAACAACTGCGGAGATAGTAATAGCTTCAACGGCAGTGTCGTCAACAACAGCAAAGCGGCAACGACAATGTGTATAGCAGCAGCAGCAGCAACACAAACAGTGAAAACAAAAATAATAGCAACAGCATCAGCAACAACAACAACAACAACAACAACAACAACAACAACAACAACGACGACGACGACGAAAGAACTGACCAACAAGCCAGTCAAACGGCTGGGAAAAACACTAGTCTCTCTTTTGCTAGTGCCACGAAGTCCTCTCTTCAGAGTATTACATTTTTTGAAGAGGAAATTAAAAATGCCAAATAGTTAGTCGAACGAAGGGGGCTAACTGTCAAACTCAACACCCCACTAGAAACTATCCAAAGTACGATACGTCGCACAATGACGTACCGTAAAATTGTATTAAAGTCGAGGAAAGTGGAAAAAGCCACCGAGGCTCAAATCTAAAAAAAAACATTAGGTTCCGTTTGGAACTAAAAAAGAATATATTTAAAGGGGAAGGGGTTATAGGATAGTGGAAGTGAGATTTAAGGTAGAGGAAAAAGCGAAAACTTACTCTCTCAAACCCCTGAAAAGTGAGGAGTTGCTATTAGTTCCGTTGTACTGCAGCCAGAGACTGGCAAAAATTCTGATTCAGCAGGTGCCGCCAGAAATAGCCATTCCTTGGCTAATTGCTACAGTTACCATAAACATTGAGGAAAACAGTAAAATCCTCGAAGTCTATCATACCAAATAACCAAACTGAGCAGGGTTGACGATAGAAATTCTTATTTAAACCACCCCAAAAAACGTAGATGCCATCCCAGACCAAATACATCTTCCAGGAAGCATTGTCATACCAGTTAGAGTGGAAGGAAGGAAGGCCAAGTGCCACAGTTGCCGTTCAACCACTCGCCTAAAAGCCTTCAGGAGAAAGAAAAGAGGCCATCTCTTCTCCCAGCACCCAGGAACCTACCAATAACAACCACCAAAACTCAAACAACAACATAAACTACGGCAACACCAATACCCACCATACCAACAACAGCACCATACCAACAACAGCACCATACCAACAACAACATTAACCACGGCAACACCAATTCCAACCATACGAACAACAGATTCTTCCAGACACTTCTCAACTCCACAAGATTTTCTACTTCCCGATTCCGACAGGTCAGACATGACATACGGCGAGTCTGATCGGGATAAGGAGTGGAAGGCAAAAAAATAGAGGGGGGCAGGAGTAAGAACAAACCAACAGAGAAGGAGCAAAAATTCATCCCCACAAGCAGTGGAGGGACTAAAAGAGGAAAACCCCAAAACGAAAAACGCTTAAAGCAAACCCTACATTACCACCACTACCACAAACGCCTTAAACACTGCCTCAACAAGCAGCACCACAAACACAACCAATCCCACATACACAACACCAACAGCAGCAGCAAAAACAAACTAAAGAGAGTACCATTATAAACTACATGACAATTATCTGAAAAAAACGCAGATCTCATGAATTACATAAAAAACACACACCAACATAACACAGATAGATTTCATAACACCCATAATCTCCGTACCTACAGACATATAAATCATTCGAACAACACAAGATACATACACACACCTAAAAACTAATTACCCACAGGAAATTGGGGATTTTCGAGGGAACATCACCAAGCGAATACTAGGTGATTTGTTGGTGGAAGCACCCACAATCCAACCAGAGGGACCATCCAACTGCCCCTCCACACAAAGCCAAGGAAGTAAGTTTTCCATTTTCTTCCAATAACATGACCGTGCTCAAAATAAGCAACGTGAATGCACGTGACCTGAGGTCACCTTGGAAGCGGGGTCGCCTTAAAAGTGGGGTTGCCTTGGAAGTGGGGTCGCCTTGGAAGCTGGGTCGCCTTGGAAGCGTGGTCGCCTTGGAAGCAGGGTCGCCTTGGAAGCGAGGTCACCTGCTCAACGACCTGAGGGTACTGGAAATCGATGTGGGGGCCATTAGTGAAACCAGAATCTCCAACCCATTTTCGGAGACTATGAGTCGTCCGGTAGCAGGAGGCGGAGTCGCCGTGTTATTTCGGGAAAATCTGGATCTCGCGATACGGACCATCTTCTTGGATCCAAAAGGTAGGTCAGTGGTGCTGGACGTGACCGGCAACGAAGGACATACTTTTAGGCTAGTTGCCGTTTATGCATCAACAAGGTAGAACAAGCAAATTTCTTCAGGCGTCCGGAAAGGCTTCTGGTAACGTCCCGTTCTTTAGTGTTAGTAGGAGATTGGAACGGAACCTTAGATGTACAGTGGGACTGTGAGGGCTTATCAGACAGGGGAGGAGGGTGCAAAAGCTTCGCAAACCTGCTCAGACGATTCCAACTATCTGACAGGTATCGACTGGATTTCCCTGATGTGCCAGTGTGGACCTGGTCCAACCGCATCGGGTCATCTATCAAGATAGAATATTCTGTAGAGAAGCAGATAAGGATAGCAAAGTTTTCCACAATTTAAACTAGTCGGCAACACAGACCATAAATTTGTGATCTGTACAGTCGAATTACAAAGGCTGCATAGACAGAGACCCAGTTACTTGAAGCTGAACGCGTCCTTGTCGACGAGAACAGCTTTCAGAGATCGGTTTATTGATTTAGTTAAGCAGGCGTTGACGGAGGCAATCATCAACAATAAATGGCGGTTCGCCCTGAGAAGGGCGATTAGAATAGAATCGATAAGGTTTAGCAAAGGACTAGCAGTAGAAATAAACAGAGTGGAGGCAGAGTTAGGAAGTTAGATGAGACTTTTAGAAAAGGCATCGCGACTGACGTGCTGCTCGCAGCGAGATTGGCACTCGACCAATTCTTCAACGCGAAACACGAAGGCTACGTTGTCAGAGCTAATGCGCGTGCTCTTAGACATGAAGGGACGAAAACCGTTCAATGGGTCCGAGTAGCAGAGACAAGGCGTGGCAATAAATCCACAATCCAATCTTTACCTGACCACGATGGGCAAACGTTAATCGATCCCAAACAGATGTGTGCAGCCTTTCAATAGTGCTTCGCACAACTGTTCGGGTGTAGCGGTGAACCGGGTCGCAGGATAGATTTCAATTCCTACCTCGACTGACTGTCGCGGCTCTCGACAACAGAGGCGGAGCGCTGCGAAAGGGCGATAACAGCTCCTGAAATATGGGAAGCAATGACTAGCTGCACGAGGGATAAATCGCCTGGTTTGGATGGTCTGCCCTACGAGCTTTACGCTTACATGTCAGACTTGTTCGGTGACCTCTTGGCAAACGTTTACTGCAACTAGCAACAGAATGGGAGAATTCCCAGTTTTGCTGAGAAAAGATCCAAACAAGGGGGACTGTATTGATAACTTTAGGCCCATAACTCTGCTAAATTCAGAGTTCAAAATTTTGGCCAATGTATTAGCTACGAGGTTGGCGCTTGTCGGTGATCTGGTAGAGGAGACGCAGACATGTGCCATTCCTAAAAGATCATTCCATGACAACTTCCACCTCACACGATACATCATAGAGAAAGTGGCTAAAGAACCTGGCATGGGTGGGGCCCTTATCAATTTAGATCAATCTAAAGCTTTCGATAGGGTCAACCATCTATACTTGGCGGCGGTTCTCAAGGCAGCCGGCTTCAGGCCTGTATTCAGAAGCTAGATCGCTGTAATGCACAGTGACATCTGTTCAGTTGTCAGAGTAAACGGTTATCTCTCAGAGCCGTTCAACATCATGCGGTCGGGGTAACCAGGATATGTGGAGTTCTTCGGTTGTCCCTTAAAGGAATTCCCCTCCTCCACTTTGGAGAAATGTTATTGTTTAATTTTGTTGTTAATTGTTATTGTTATTTTTCTTCTACACGATATTGTATCAAACCCCACTTGTCCCTTGTGTTGTATTGTCCTTATATGTTTTGTGTTCGGTTCTTGTGGCCAATAAAGAAAACATTACTATTATTATTATTATTATTATTATTATTATTATTATTATTATTATTATTATTATATTATTATTATTATTATTATTATTATATATTTAAATATCATTGATTTTGTTATTATTTTTATTATAATTTACCGCAGAATAACAGGCATTTTTAGTATAAATCAATAAATATTATAATCGTTATCATCATCATCAAGAATCATGTTCATAATAATAATAATGATAACAAATATACTGTTATGATCCAAAAGTGGAGTAAAATTATAACAGCATCAACACCAACTCCACAACCACCACCACCACCACCACCACCACCACCACCAACAACAACAACAACAACAACAACAACAACAACAACAATAAATATAACAACGTCCTCAAAATTATAATAAATATCATCGCGAAATTATTTATATGGGTATTATTATAGTCATTAGCATAATTATTATTCGTAGATATATTCATAATAAACATTTATGTTGCGTGATTATGGAATTAGAATGCTAAAAATTTCTTTATGCATAAGTAAATTAAACCTGGAAAATACTGATATGGTTATTATGTAAATAATCACATCGAAATAAAGTATGTGTCAATTCCATTTTTATTAGCAAATACGCGGAAACCAACAAAAATTATCACTGAATTTTCTTGCTTGTATCCAGGCGGTTTCCTCGATGACAGGATTTGGTGTTCGATGTTGGCTAAGTTCAAATGTACTTAAGAGTTACCTATGCCAATATATTTTTTCAATCACTATTACTGTTAAGGTTTTAATAATTGTGTTTTTAGCATTTGGTATTCGCACTATGCTAAACAAATCCACTTTTTCCGTTCAAGGCTACATCATCAATATTGTGTGAATTATAGATTAATTTAATAGCTAGCATTACAATTATTGATTATTGATGATATACTAATATGAATAATAAGGTGGTAATGATATCAATGATGAGGAGAATAGAGATTTAAACATTTATTGTGCCGTTCTGTTGATCTATCCATTAGATCGACATATGTTTCGATTTGAAAATTGTGTATATCCAACAGAACTAGTTCAATTTTCAATCTCATCAGGATCCTTTTGATTCCATTCCAATTTCAAACTACAATTGTAAATTTGTTTTGTGGTAGTGGAATGAATTGTGTGGCGGACGAAGAAGGAAGGTATGGGAGAGGTGGGAGCATTTGTATTGTGATTTGCAAAGCTACTGACAGAATAGGTTGTGTGGTGGAAGGAGAAAGAAGGAAAACAGGGAAAAGAGAAAATAAAAGAAAATTAAGAAAGACGAAGAGTACTTCTAGGGTTATCTATTTTTAGATTTTATTTATTGGTGGGCACCGGTTTTGACCTATATTTGACATTCCAGTTTCGATGTTTTGTCAAGAATCTATTTTGCCATTTTGAGTTAATAAGTGTCCTATTATTATTATTTCAATTATAGTAGTGAATAATTCAAAGAGTATTATGGAATATTAGATTAGAATGTTACTCTTAAAAGGTTCCTACTACCAAACGCTGCTTAGAAAAGAGATCACCAAAAACTACAAAACTATCAATACCATCAAACGCAAATAAATTATCTTACAAGCGTCAGAAATTATGAAAACATATAGAGTAGATGATGAAACTGAAACACATGCACCTAGTACCGATAGAATAAATTTGAAAGACCATAAAGCAAACTTTGGAACCAGCCTTACCATTAGACTAATATACCCCTCGAAGTCAGACCTAGGAAAAATAAGTTAGCAAATAATAGATAAATACATAGCGACATTAAAGAGTAATATTAACCTAAAACCCCTGTTCAGTCCCGACGAAGTAATAAATTGGTTTGAAAACTTCCGAAATAGAAACGCAACACGCTTCATACAAAGAGACATCTAAACTTACCACGATACAATTCGAACAAAAATATTGGATTAGAAAGGATTGACCAGGAATCTTCGACATCACAATGGGTGCAACCGAATCAGCACAGGTAATGGACCCAGTAGGAATATACATACAATTTAGCCTTAACAGAGAATTCGCAAATTTAAGAGATGGTCTATATGGAGACGATGCATTGAAAACCCCACAATACGAGAATTAGATAATTACAGGAGAAAACTCTTTAAATTATTCAAAAACCTAGGACTATCAATAGCAATTGAGGAAGAACACAACACAGTTAATTTCCTAGATGTAACATTAGACCGAAGCACAGATTTTTACAAACCATACCATAAACCAACCGCAAACATTAAATGCTTAAACGAAATTAGCAACCGCCCTAGATCAATAACCAAAGCATTTCAAACAAACCTATCAAACAACGAGGAAATTAACCGAGGACTACTATAATCTAGCATTAGAAAAAGCAGGATATAAATAAAAAATGAAATTCCTCAAAAACAACGGAGATCGAATATATAAAGAGATAGGAAAAACGATCATCTCAACAATCATAGAATACTGACAACGAGCGCGTTGACATAGATAGACAAATTGAAAGAAGACGTAGGGATAAAATGAGCAAATTTAAACATCACAGAAAATAATACGAATACAAAAGAATAATAACAAACCTAAAACATTAGGACCACAAGAAACAGTAACAGACGTAAATCGAATAAAATCTCGAACACTGGGTACATCAGTGACAGAAATAACAAAAACAAAATATTAAGAATAAACAAATAATTCACAACGGGAAAAAAAACAATAACAGATATAGGAATGATAACTGTAAAAAACATCAAATTAAAATAAATACTGCTGAAAAAAAATAAAATAGAAACTATAAATAACCATAGCAAATACCCCTATATAACGGATTTCCCTACCAATACTGGATGATACATAATTTCAGTCTTAAAACAAATTTAAACAAATATTCCGAAATTATTCTGTGCAGTATTATATAAACATTTCCTTAAAATAGCCGATTTTATAGAATATTAAATAAACACAACGTAAGAATAGGATTTTCAAACATAGAAATCTAGCGCAAATTATAGCCACACATAAAGCAAATAAAATATATAAATACAATCATATAAATACAGATGAAAAAACAAAAAGCAATAAAAATGAAAGAACTAATAAAAATAAAAACAATGAAAATTTCAGAGAACACCAGGAAAATAACATAAGCGGCCACGCCAATATAGATGATACAACTGAAATATATGACCAAAATATTAGACCTAGTAGTGAAAACGGGAACAGTAAGAATGGCAGTAAAATGAAAAATATAACTAGAAAATAAAAAAAATGAAAAAGATAAAATGAATGTAAAACTAAACATAACAACACATAAAACGAACGTAGATAATAACATTAATAAATGAAAATATGATACATGTGATTGCGCAAAAAGTAGAGAATGCCCTTTACAGCGAAAACGTAAAATTAAAGACATAGTATACAAATGTACGATAATATCAGAAGTAAATAAGTACATATACATAGGCTCAACTTCTAACTTCATAAAACGTAGAATAACTAACCATTCTAATTGATTTAGGTACAGGGATACAATCTATAGCACTAGTTGAAGTAAATTAATTTGGTCGTTAAGACAGAATATAAAATTAGTTGGGAAATCATCGGAAAGGCAAAACACTATATGATAGGTGATAACAGATGCGAACTTTGCCTGGAAGAATATATCAAATATTCACATGTAAACACAAAGTACTTAACACTAGACCAGAATGTAAGATTACTAAGATTCCTACACATAATTAGATGTACGTTGAATCATTAGGAATAAAATATAATACTGAAACCAAGATGAGAATTAAAACAAGCAGATAAAATAGCAAAATGCCAAAAAATAAATTAAGAACAATAAATATGAAACAACAAACCTGCGTAAAAACTCTAGTATAATATTCCAGAAAACTCTTTAAATTAATCACTATTATAATTGAAATAATAATAATAATAATGATAATAATAATAATAATAATAATAATAATAATAATAATAAAAATAATAATAATAATAATAATTTCTATACTGGGCACAAATGACTGAAATTTTGGGGGATGGGGATAGTAGATGCAATCGACCCCAGTACTCCACTTGTACTTATTTTATTGAACCAGAAATGATGAAATGCTAAGTCAACGGCGATGGCGTTATTTATGTATGTATATATATATACATTTGAAATTGTTATATGTGATGTTTATTGTCAATAAATATGTGACTTCCTTGACTTGCAATAATGTGTGAAATGCTCACATATTATTTTGTGCATCGTCAAAAGAAACAAAAATAAATTTTAAGCACGCCAAATCTATACGTGATAAGAAATTAATATATATTTGAAAAATTAATTCCAACTACATATAACCACGCTTTGTATAGTCATCGTAAAGATTAATGTTAGTGCTTGGTTATAGTTATTGTGCGATGACTATTGAAGAATCTACGTCATTCTTGGTTTTACATTCGACTAGATTTAACTAATACTTTACACAAAGTATGGAAGACGATGGAGCAATAATTCGAAGAAATTGAACAGTAAGAAAGAAACACACACACACATATCTTCTTAGAGCAGAACAAAAAATGTCTGAAGGTAAATAAAATACAAACACAAATATATATGCAAACACAATGTATACAAAACAAAACTGTTTAAATGAATTCCAAAGCATTTCTTCTTTCGTTTGACAATTTGTCTTTTTATCGCAAAATATCTAATACTATATATCGTTCTGTTTTTTTTTTTCTTAATTTATTTTCGCTTATTCCTTGCTGGAAGGTACGTACTTCAGCTGAAAGTCATTGAGATATGTATAATATGAGCGTCAGCTTGTCTTCATCAATAGTGTCTGGAGTTCCTTATTTTCTTATGAAAATGACTCCATTGAAGATATAACATATTAAAGGAAAGAAATGGAAACATATGTGTATGTATATATACATACACACACACACATATACTTATATTTATATATATATATATACACACAGAGATAGAGAGAGGGAGAGAGAGACACACACACACACAGAAAGACTTATAAATACATATCTATCTATATGTATATACGTGTGTATGTACATATGTATGCATCTATTGTTATAGTTACATGTCGCAAACATGTGAAATATCTGTGCCACTCAACATCGGTCTTTTAATTATGATGATGATGATGATGATGATGATGATGATGATGATGATGATGATGAGGATGATGATGATGATGATGATGGTGGTGGTGAGGAGGAGGAGGAGGAGGAGGGAGAGGCGGGTGGTGGCAGAGGTAGGTGTGGTGGGCAACAGTAAAACATGCTGTTAAGAACAATCAGTTCGAGTTGTAAGGTGTGAGTTCCACAATCCGATAACTTATTGAGACTCTAACTTCATGTTTACGTAGAGCAGGTAAAGTAAAACTTACTCGTCGAATTCATTCTTTAGGATATACTCATAACTCATAAGAAAAGTGCTAGTCTTTTTGTGCAGTTTGTAGAATGCATAAAGTTTTACATGACCATGCGTCTCTAACGTGCTGTTCTTTGTGTGTATGTGCTTAGACTCACTTTAAATTGTGTATTAGTCATGACACATGGTTATTGTGAATAAAATATTCTCGTCACCTTCTCTCATTTGACAGTACAATATCAAGACTTGCATGGAAAAGTTTTTAAAATGAAGCATCAAGCATACATGCTGCAAAGCTACGTGAATGAAACCAGTGACTCATATAACCTTTTAATAAGTCTCAAAGAAAAAACAAGTGTCTGCAGCGGGAACACGTTGGTTGTGAGGATTTTGTATTTTTTTGCCTTTATACTCCAAACATATCCTCATGTATATATATAAAAGGCGGTGAGCTGGCAGAATCATCAGTACACCGGACAAAGCGTTTAGCGGCATGACGTAAAGACAGACTATGTCTTTACGTTATGAATTCAAATTCTATCCGAGGTCGACTTTTCCTTTCATTCTTTTGGGGTCGATAAAATAAGTACCAGCTGAGTACTGGGATCGATGTAGTCGACGTATCCCAACCCCCAACCCCCAAAATTGCTGGCCTTGTGTCAAAATTTGAAACCAATAAGTCTGAAAGAAAAAAACGTGTTTACAGCAAGAACACGTTGTTTTTGAGTATTTTGTTTCTTTTGTTTCGTCATACCCCAAACACACCCTCATGTATATATTCTAAACATACTGCCATACTCACATAACAGAATGAGGTCAAAATCAAATTGAAGCCCATATGCTCTCTGATAAAAATGGAAGTAGAAAGTTAAGAGTGACTTACTAGCACCTAATCACATCAATGATGAATTGATCTTTGGTTCATTATTGTTGTTAGTTTTGTTTTTATAATTCTTCCGCCATACTTTCGCGCCAATTCCTCTAGATGGCGTCACAGTAATAGCACCTGTCACCTTCAACTTTTTTTTATTGTATTTTTAATTATTTTTTTTTATCTGAGATTTTTCAGCTCTAATATTTAATGGTAAGTTCCAAGGAATGCTTTATAGTGTCACATCAAATACGTTTCTCCGGACGTTCTGGATCAATAAAAATTGACTGTATGTATGTGTGTGTGTGTGTGTGTGTGTGTGTGTGTGTGTGTGTGTGTGTGTTTGTGATTGTG
>JAOPUL010521583.1:0-11043 GCA_027564515.1 Octopus rubescens | reverse complement strand
CACACACACTTGGGAAGGAGCATTATCCTTTTACACACACACACACACACACACACACACACACACATACACACACAAACACACACATACACATACACGGATACACACGAGCACTCTCATACATACACATAAACATGCTGACATAATATCCATACACATGTGATTTCCCACACGCACATACACATGCGTGCGCCCGTACTCACAAACACCCACGCACATATTATCTTCACACACACACACATTATCCTCTCACACACACATCATCCTCACAATAACACACATGCTTGCGCGCACACACTTCAACCAGGTTACTGTTCTTCAATTGCCTCCCACGTTTCCAACATCATACTTCCTTCCGCTCAATTCAATATGTGCAACCGTTAATCCAGACTCGTTTTTTCTCTCTCCAATTTTTTCTCCCCTGTCTCTATTATCTCTTCTTCCATTTTCCTTGAGTGTGAAACTAATAGACTATGATTTTTGTTCCCAAAATTGTGTATTTTTTTTATTTTCTGCTTTCACCGTAATTTCGAAATATATATATATATATATCAACATTATAATATAACAAAATATAATATATATATTATTAAAAACAGTTTCATTCGCGTCCGTATTACTCAGAGTTTCGCAGCCGCTAATGAGCGTCTGCCTCATTCAGATTATGGGTCACGAATAACGAATACAGGAAGTCCATAGGAAGTTCATAGAGGCTACCGGAAGATAGGATGCCATTGAGCAAGGCGGGTCACATGATGTGGGAGAATGGTATCAAAGAATGTCAGTTGGGTCAAGGAGTTATATTTCCTTTTGACCAAAATAAACGGGAAGTATGTGGTGCTCGGGTGTCTCTATCAGAGTGTCTGTGTAGAAGGTTAGTGTGTTAGCAAACTCTTTGAGTGTAAGTCTGAGTTTGTGTGTGTCTTTGCGTTTGGGTGTGGGTGTTTGTGTGTGTGCGTGGGAACACACCTAAGCACGACTCTGTGTGTGCCCGCGTGTGCGCTCTTATGTGTGTGTCTGTATGTATGTGAGCTATGGGAATGTTAGTGTTTGTATGGGTAGACGTCTACGTGCGTTTGCATATGTATGTGTTTGGGTGTGTATTGGTTGGTAACATGTAGATTGCATATGGAGCCGGTTGGTGTGAAAGCATGTGTGTGTGCGCGCGCACGCGCTTTTATGTGTGGATGTTGGTGTGCATTGATTGTGTGGATATACTTGTGCGTGCATATGCTTGTGTGTACGTGTGCTTGTGCGTGCCTGTGTATACGCGTGTCTATTGGTGTTAGGCTGTAGTGTTTGCAAATGCGTGCGTGCGTTAGTGCGTATTCGGATGCGATGTATGCTGGTGCCGTGTATGCTAGTGAAGTTACGTGAGTATCTACGTGTGTGTGTGCGTATGTGTGCGTGTGCATGTTTTCATGCAAACGCGTGCATTTGTGGGAGTATACATGTGTGTGTTGGGATGGTGGTATGTGTGTAGGTGTGTATGAAGGGTCTGCGTGCATGTGGGTGCTTGTGTTTGTGTTTAAGTGTGTTTATTTTTTGTATATTAGTAAATTAGTGTGTGTATATATATGTGTGGTATGGGACTGTTAGTGGTTGTATGGGTATACGTTTGCGTGCCTATGCATATGTATGTGGTTTGGTGTGTATGCACGTGTGTGCGCATGAACACGCTTATATGTGTGGATGTGGGCGTGCTATTGCTTTTGTCGATGTACTTGTCCATGCGTTCACTTGTTGGGACGGAAATAGGTTTTGCAGAGGATGTGCAAATCTGTGGGGGTCAGCCTACGCAGATACTTTTGGTTGCTGTTTGATCTTTGGTGTTTGGTTAGTCCTTAGTGGTTGGTTGTATTTAGTGGTTGGTTGTCCTTTCCTCGATTATGGGATAGCCAGCGCGTTGGGGCAGTCAGTGATAAGGTGTTATATACGGGTCATCGGCATCGGACGCGAATCAAGCTGTTTTGAATAACACATGTAACTCCTAGTAAATGTGTTGAGTGCTCTTTTATTTCGTTTCTCCACTCACTCGTACAATTGCGGCAGACTATTTTGAGCACCATCAACAAACGTCTGAATAACAGTTTGCAATGGAGAGGCAATGACCGTCGTACTCACTAAAGAACATGCAAATACAACTACAGAAAATCTACTTGACGCGGCTAACGGAGACAACTGAAAGCATCATCAAGTGCATGCATTGGAAGGCCATCTTCTCCAAGAATCCATCCACTAGCACATCTGCAGACAAGTTTGGCTTCAAATCCCGTAAATGCACACTCTGTATGAAGGACCTTGAGAGTTTCAAGGCTGACCTATTGGACATCGTAAAGACGGTAAGGTTTCGGCATCATTATAACCCCTTCATCAAATCTGTAAAAGACTACACAGCTAAAATCAAGCAATCTCCGAAACTACATATCCTCGCAGACAAAACAAAGAATAATTATGAAGCAAGCATCCCTACATACGCAAGACTTCTCACAGACACAAACACTAAAATATACAAAAAAAAAAAACCAACAAAAAACTCGCAGATCCACGATCAATGAGATAAACGCAGAAGCGAAGGAGCTAGCTATCCGCCTTAATATAGCGGATCGAGTGGACCACCTCGCTAAGCGACCTACCCAAATTACATTTAAAGATCATAGCCTCAATTTCCTCTCCAACCCAAATGCAGGCTAATTAACCCCTTCTAGAAGTGAGATATGTATTGTTAGTACGCGCATTCTCGATGCCATCAACTCCAAAATCAGAAGGGCCACAGGGATAATCCAATGGGATTCCAGCACAGCGGCGGTCGTCAGTTTCTGCGGCATCGGGAATAAATCAGTTAACAGATTCAAGCAGTTTGACATCGTACACTACTACCCTTCTATATCAAAACTCCTCCACATGAAGGCCCAACATTTTGCAAGCAGGTCTCGAAGTTAAGTGATCTCGATATCAGAATCGTCATGAACGCTAGAAAGTCAATCCTGGTTGACGACGAACGCCTCTGGGTGAAGAAAGAAGGCGATCCTTAGTTCGATGTTTCTATGGGGAGCTACGATTTAGCTGAGGAATCTAGTGTCAGTGATTAGCAGAAGAATATCCAAGCTCTCGGCCGACAGGGAGATCATTAACAGAGCCACCCCCACTACAATGATGTTTTAGCTAGCAGTGGGTTCACCAAGAGGTTTACATATATGTAGGGCTCTCGATTCCCCTCACCGCACAAGAAGATGACCAGACGTTGAACGATTACTGAGTTCAATCCTCCATTCAACCTAGAGGCTTCCACTAACATGTCTATGAGGTTTCCACTAACATGTGTAGGAGCTTCCTGTCGTTCATTTAAAGGCATTTCCTCACAGCCATATTTACTACCAGCTATTTAACCCACACAACATCAAGGTGTGCTACTCCTGCTTAGATAACAGTGCTTCCAATATTGTACCCCAAAACAGACGCAAATATACACCCCACAACCCACAACTTCTACCTGCAACTGTCGAAACTCTAGCAGCTGCCCTCTAAGAAGATCCTGCCTCTCAAGGGCTGTAGTCTAAAGAGCCATCCTTACACCATCCGATAGCCTCACAAGGCACTACACGGGTATGACGGCAAATGACTTCAAGGAATGATACACACAATACATGCATGGGTTCATGGTGCAGGGATAGAGAGAATTCCACTGCTCTGTCGCGCTAACTTTCGAGGCTACGTGACCTCCGGAATGGGACGCCCAGCATCGAATGACCTATCGTCGACAGAGCGTTAGACTATTTAACTGGGGCTAGCAATTTCCATCCCTGACTCCGTGAGAGACTGTACATCCTCCATCAACTCGCGGTATCTATCAACAGGAAATAAAATCATTTCTATTGATGTCACAAGATGTATGCCCTCTGGTGTTCTTCAAAGCACTGGTTGCCGATGACCCGGATATACCTCCTTAACACCGGCTGTCCCATCGCGTTGGTTGCCCCACAATCAAGCACAGCGCTACCAACCACCAAGGATATGGTTACCAAACACCAAACACCGACCAACAGTGCCTGCGTAGGCTGACCCCCACAGTCTTGGGCATACCCTGCAAACCCCGATTTCCGCCCCCACATATACACACTAATTTACTAATATACAAAACATAAACACAAATAAACACACGCATGCGCACCCCTCATAATCACCTACACACATAACGCTACACGCTTAGTCCCCCTCCACACACATAAACACACAGGTATACTCCCACACATGTACACATATGCGCGTACATATGCGCATGCACGCATAAACACACGTATCTGCATACACACACATACACGTACACGAAGCTCCATCATACGTCTACGCGCACAGACAGACACACCCACACGCACACGCACAAATACGCACACCCACACGTATGCGCTCACGTAACTACACTAGCATCCACCGTACCGGCATACATCGCTCCAGTGCAAGTCTACGTGCCAAGCACTAAGAAGCCCATGCACTGGCAAATATTATATCCTAACAGCCAATGCACACGCGTACACACACACAAAACATACTCACGCAAAAGTACATTCACACAATCAATAGAAAATCCGCATCCACACATATAAACGTGTGCGCGCGAACTCACACTCATAGACACTGGACGGCTCCATATCCACTCTACATATTAGCAACCAACATACACCCAAATACATACAAATGCATACGAACGCAAAGGTACACCCGTATAACCCCTAACATTCCCGTTTCCACACACACATATTTACACGTGAGCGCGGGTACACAGAGGCACACATGTACGCACAGGCATACGCGCGCATACGTGTGAACGCACATACACATACACACACATACGGATGGACACACACACAGACTTACACACAAAGAGCTAACTAACACAGAAACATTGTACTCAGACACCCTGGCAAAGCATACTTCCCATCTAGTTTGGTGAAAAGCAAAAATAACCCCTTGACACAATATCCTTTGATACCGTTCTCAAACTACACAATGTGACCAGCCTTGACCTATGTAAGGAGGATACCGAAAGATAGGATGCCATAGAATGCCATTCTTGCTCTGCCAGCCATTCCACCTCACACCTCACTGTCTTCGGGTTGGTACTGCATCGTGGGTCCACCAACACCAGACTACAACTAGAACAGAGGTACATCTTCTGCGAACACAGACTCCTTTGGGTCTGAACTCTCCATCCTCCATCCTCCGAACTCTTCTACGGCTGCTGCTGATTCAAGCACCTGCAACCAAGACTAAATGTTAACCCCCCAACTACTACTGCTGGAATCACCCCTTCCTTCACATCAAACAGTTTTGACCACTAGCGGTCAAACCACCAGACAGCACAGCAGCTGAAATCGCTACTCTCAACAACAATGGATTTTCACGACGTGCTAGCAAGAAAACAAGCTATGAATACCAAGAAATATTTTTCATTAATAATCTTTATTAATAACTTTATCTTTTAAGTATATATTTTTGATAAGGTCTACAAACGACCGAAACATGTAAAAGCATTCATGGCTGCGTGTACTGTTAACACCAGCATCATTACTACCACTACACACCACTTCTACAACCACTATCACTACCACCACAACCACCGCCACCATCCACACGGTCGCCATCACCACCACCACCACTATCATCTCCACCACCTCCACCACCGTAATCACCATTACTATCATCACCATTACCACTACCACCACCAACAAAAACAACAACGCCATCGCCATCACGGCCACCACCACCACCATAATCAACAACAACAATGACATTATAAACACAAGCACAACTCTCTTCACGCCCAAACCACCACACACATAAACAAAAACGATCATTAATTACATGGTCACAGAGAAAAGTAATTAAGGAAATTAACAAATCGATAAACTTCATAAACGAAAACTAAATCACTGCAGCAAAAGCATAATGAAACATCAAAACAACACAAAACATATACAACCTTTAAAAGACAAACAAATATCCCAGAGGAATAGGAGATTTCCGAGGTGATGTTCACAAAGGACACAACAAACTTGTGCGAGGAAATAAATACTCAGAAACCAGCCGGAAGAATGGAATATCTGTCCTTTCATAGGAATAAGCGAAGTGTTCTTTCTAACTTTCCTCCTTTTACTTAACATGGTCTTACTTAGAATAAACAGTGTGAATGCATATGGCCTAGGGTCACCTTCGACCATAGTGGAATTTGAACACAGAACGTAAAGTCGGAAGAAATGCTGCTAAGTATTTTGTCCGGCGTGCTAACGATTCTGACAGCTCGCCGCTTTTACTATTATGATTACTATTATTGGTTTGACACAGGTTTGGTCTTATTCCTGGTAGGATTTTTGTGGGTAACGGGTTACTACCTGTAACCTTAGGTATCCACAAGCTTTCAATAGTCTTTCAAGTGCTTAGAATCCTCCTGATAATCTTTCCTGTCCAAAAGAGGCAAACTTTCTGTAGAAGTTCCTTTAACCATTTGTCTATATCTTTTATTTACAGTTCCCAATGCACCTATTATTATAGGCACAACCTTTACCGTTTTCATTCTCCAAATTCTCGAATTTTCAAACTTTAGGGGCTTGTATTTGTTTTTGTTTTTTGTCCTCTTTCTTTACGATTCTAGGATCAAACGGGCATGCTGGGTCAATCAGTAGGCAGATTCGCTCTTTCTTGTCTATTAATATAATATATGGTCTATTACTTTTCAGTTTCTTGTCCGTTTGGATAGGAAAGTCGCACAATATCTTGCATTTCTCAGACTCCAGCACTCTTTCGACCCGATGATTATAGCATGTGTCTCCAGCTTCAAATCCCCATTTCTGGCAAAGTTTCCAGTGTAAAACGTTTACAACTTGGTCATGCTTCCATTTCTTATACTCTTCCTGTGTCAACCTGGGACACTCTGCAACAATGTGTCGTTCCGAGTTCCACAGACTCCATAGTTTTCTAACACATTCTCCCAATATACGTTTTCCTCAAGTTTGTTTTTATCGCTTGATCCTGGGTTGCTATAATTAGGCTCTCTGTTTCTTTCTTCATTTGACTTTTTTAAAAACCAAGCCCAGGTTTTTGTTCCACATACTTCTTCAATCTGGGTTTCTCTTCAATCTGTCTAACGTGCTCCCTTTGAATTTCATTTTTGTCTTTTTCTTCTATTCTACATTTCATCACCTGTTCCTTATTCACTGTCTTTAGTAGTTTCTCTGTGCTGTTCTCCAAATATTCGAGTATGCTTTTTCTTTCCATATTTATACACCCTTCCACAGCAAGTATGCCTCTTCCAACCTGGTTTCCCTTTAAGTACAGACGGTTGGTATTAGCTTTCGGATGATGAGCTCCATACATTGTCAACAGCTTTCTGAATTTTCTGTCAAGTTTCTGTATGTCGTTTTTGGTCCAGTCTACAATTCCTACTCCAAATCTGATTACGGATACTGCTCTTGAATTCTCCCTACTGGTAATTTGTTTCATTTCTTCATGTTTTATTTCATCTGCTTCTAGTATCCCACAAGGACTTGCACCACTGTCCTTTCTGGACGACCGCTTTTATTATTTGCCCATTTGGCATTTCAATTCCCTGGCATCCTTCAAATCTTCCTCGTTCCATTTTCAAAGTAGTGCACTTTTCGATCCCCAACTCCATACCTACATCATTTGAGAAAATGCGAACTGTATCTGTAAGGCTTTCAAGCTGTTTCTCGTTTTTCACATAGAGCTTTATACCGTCCATAAAAAGGAGATGGTTTATTTGCCCATATCCTTTTCCCAAATCGTAAGCTATTCTAATTTTCCGCATTATGAAACTGAGCGGTATCATGGCCAATACAAATCGCAATCGGGATAGGCTATCACCTTGAAATATTCCACATCTGATGTTCACTTTTCTAAGTCTCTGTTTTCCTCCAATTAATTAAGTATTCCAATGTTTCATACTTTCATTTACCATTTTCTCCATATTTTCTGCCACTCCAAACATGCTCATTGTTTTACTTATCCAGCTGTGAAGTACCATGTTATATGCTTTTTTGTAATCTAATCAAGCTACATTCAATCTGCATTTACAATTTCTAATTTTCATTTTATCAACTAATAAGTGGTATTTTATGGTCCTACTGTGTTTTCGGCATCCTTTCTGCTCTTCTTGAAGTAGATTGTTATTTTCCAAATGGTTATATATTTTTTCCGTCAATACACCGGTCATGAGCTTCCACAAAAGTGGTAAACAGGTAATAGGTCGAAAATTTGATACTAAGTTACTTTTCAAGGGATCTTTGAAGTATAACAGCGTTTGTCCACTTGTCATCCAGGTAAGAACGTGTTCATGCTGCAGGCATTCATCTAGTTGTGCACCGATCCTTTCATGCAACTGTAAATTTCTTCAACTTTGTACTCCATCTGGGCCAATTCCTTTCCAATTTGCTATTTTTTTTTAACTTCAGCCTCACTGTATATAAGTCTATCCTGGCGTCCCTTTGTCTTGGCACCGTTGCCAGTTGTCTTTCCACCTGTGTTAGCCACTCTGCACTTTCTTTATGTCTCACCAGCCTGTTCCACAGTGCTCCCCAAAATACTTTACTTTCTTCCGTAGCAGGGATCAGATCTTAATGCTGGTCCCCCTCTATTTCCCCAAACAGGCGCCTCCTATTTGACTGGAACATTCTATTCTGTTTAAAACATTTGCATCTAGTATCATATCTTTTCAATTTGGCCTTTAACGCTATCACCCTTTGTGACAATTATTCGCGTACTGTTTGCTTCCCCCTTTCTTCTAACTTGTACAGTTCATTCAATTTTCTGGTTACTACCTCATTTTTTAGCTCTCCGCTCAGTATCCTATTTAATTGCCCCAGTTCTTTCCGTGTCTCTTCCAGGTTCATTCGTATTCTCTTCCTCCAGTTTGGTTCTTTCTTTTCATTTTCTTTCATTTCGTCAGTTTTCCGCTTGTATCCTACTACGTCAGCTACAACATTAGCAGCAGCTATGATTAGCTGGTTTGTTCGACTAATATTTTCTCTTTTAATCAAGCTCAAAACGTCATTTAATTTACCTGTGGCTCTTCTTACATTGCCTCTGTCCATATATCTTACATTTGGTGGTACTTCATTATTTCCATCATACATTTTACCTCGCAGCATTTCTTGAATCTTCTTCAATTCGTCATTCAAATCTTGTGCAGCATTTAGTGTCATTTGTCCAACTAGGTCATCTTCACTATTTACTTTATCAGTATTCTCAGGAACATAGGGATTTCCTTCTTGTTCATATTCTTCATTTCTTACACCTTCATTACCACTTTCTGCTATTGCTATTTCACTCTCTTCCGGCTCTCTTTTTATTCTTCTCTGAATTTCTTCAGCCTCTAATCCTGTAACCCAGTTCTTCATACGAATTGCCCTTGCCTGATCTATCAATCGCTGGGCGGATACCTTAAAAACTCCTTTTTCATCCCATATTCTCATCATTCGTTTCATGAATCCTCTTTTATTTTATTCACTTCTCGGCCAGCATTCAATTACAATTTTGTTTACCTCTTTTTCCCATTTCATTTTCTTTTTTTCTTTTGCACTTTTGACTCTGCTTCTGGCCCTGATCAACGGCTTGAAGACGACCTGCGTGAGCTTGATCGCATACTCCTTGCTTGTCGTGCGCATTGTTCCCAGTTCCGGTCCTGTTAACGCAGTTGTGATTATAATTTGATTTTGACATTTAGAGGTAGCATTTGTAAGATTGTGTAATCACCAATATTTTCATCGTGACACCATCACTGGTGGGTTGCTGGCCAAAGCTCAGAGAGTCCACACCTACCCTCATATGCACTGTTTTCAGTTCATTCATGCCACTGTTTAATGCATTTGTATTTGACATTTTCACTCATGAGCATTCTGGTGATGAGGTGACACCACCACCGGTGTTTTTATTGAGGCACCATCTCTAGAGGGGTTTCCGGCCAAGGCTAAAGGGACAACATCATCCCATGAGACAGACCGGACGCCAACCTGGTATTTCAACTTCTCGAGGTAGATTATTATTATTATTATTATTATTATTATTATTTGCATGCTGGGAGAAATGCTTAGCGGTATTTGTTCCGACTTTACGTTCTGAGTTCAAATGCCGCCAGGATCGACTTTGCCTTTCATCCTTTCGGGGTCGATGAAATAAGTACCAGTTGAGTACAGGGGTTGATTGAATCGACTATCCCTACCCCCGAAATGTTCAGGCCCTGTGCCCAGTATAGAAATTATTATTATTATTATTATTATTATTATTATTATTATTATTAGCAGCAGCAGCAGCAGCATCTGCTGCTGCTGTATAGATGACAGCAGTTACATAGCCAATGTAATCAATTATTTCCCTTTTCCTCGTCATGGTTCGTTGATATTATCAAATGATTTGCCATATTTTCCGCTTGATTTATTCACGCTTTTCCGTATGATTAGAATCACCAAATGCATGTTTGTTTGTTGGCAAAAGAAAGAAAAAAATACAATGCGAAAAAAATAGACTTCTTTATATACAATTCAGAATAATGAGTTATTTGGTGGGGAAAAAAGGAAAAGGTGGAGTTTGTTGGGTCTTTAAAATAGCGAAAGAAATATTTTACAGACTTTCACTGGATCTATTCGTTATTATTTCGTTCTCTAACAATCCCTCGAGTTTACATAGACATGGTGAAGCAGGGCTAAGGAAAATGTTTATTGATTTTATTTGTAACACCCTCCCAGTCTCCCGCCAACCTACCCCCATTCTTTGTAAGAGGAAATCGATGGCAGAAACGATGATATAATGTTTTCAAGACTAGAACACAATACTACAAACTAACAAAGTACACGGTAATTTCAATGTGCTCCCGTGTTTGCAATGGTGGATTTACTTACTACCCCCCCCCCCCTACAGTTTGGGACCATGGACTTGATACAATACACTGGAATTCTAAACCTTTGCTTATAGTTTTTTTCCGAATGATATATAGATAGATTTATATATATATATATATATTTATATTTATATATA
>JAOPUL010520334.1:0-11049 GCA_027564515.1 Octopus rubescens | reverse complement strand
ACACTTGCCCAAGATGCCACGCAGTGGGATTGAACCCAGGACCATGTGATTGGGAAGCAAGCTTCTTACCACACAGCTACGCCGTGCCTATGAGGGTTTTTTTTTTTTGCACTCTGTGGTTAAGAAGTTTCTTTCATGACACCATGGCTTAGGATTTGTTGATGATGTGGCACTGTGAACAGGTGTCTTCTCAAGCTGACCAATGTCTTTACAAGTGACTGAGTATTCCACAGTCAGGCATACTCTTAACATCACATCCGACTGCTTACTCAAACATTTATTATTAGTGTTCAGTATTTCTAGATATGTGTATTCTCATCATAATAACATCTGCAGTTTCATGGTTGCCTGGGTCAAATGGAATTCGTTGAGGCAGATTTTCTAGTTTGATGGCAGGAAGGGCATAAAGCCATCGACCCCAACCTGTTTACAAGCCAGGTGATATTTCCCTATGGCTAGTCAGGTTTTCATGAAAGATCACAAACAAGATACTGTTTGTATGATAGTGATGCTCATTTATATCAATCCCATGATGCCCACACACACACGGCTGGCTTCTTTCAGTTTCCATCTTCCAAATCCAACTCACAAAGGCTTTGGTTAGCCTGGGGCTATAGAAGACACTTGCCCAAGGTACTATGCAGTGAGACTGAACCCACAAACCATATGGTTGGGAAGCATATTTCTTAAACACATGGTGATTATATAATTAGACATATTGATGTACATAGACATAATGTCTGAACCAAACCAAACCAAACTTTAAACTTTGCTGCTGTCAATTCATGTTTCTTAAGTAAACGCATTTATCTTGTATCAATACAATTTCGAGATGAATGGTTGTGGTAATGGATGGATGATCTGATTGTCATCATCATATTTATTTCTTATATTAGCAGGAGTGTGATACGCCTGTCATACAGCATGCTGTCCACTTCATCTCAGATCTGTTATCATCCAATTTTTTTAGTAGTTTGGTATTCTAGCATTTGACTTTATCACTTCTTCCCAACAATTCACTATCAAACTTATTTTGAAAACATGTATTAAATCAGTAAACCAGTCCAGAAATGAACATCCCAACCTGAAAAGTGGTTAGAAAATTTGTTGGCAAATATCCTTGAAAAATGCTTATCTAAAGCATCAAGTCCAATACAGTTAGGTTCTTCAGGATATAGCCTCTTTCTTTCTCTCTTTCTCTCTCTCTCTATTTTTCTGCTTCTGTGTCTTGCTCTCTGTCTCTCCCTCTCCCTCCTTCCTTCACACACTCTCTCTCCCCCTTCTTCGCCCCACCCCCCACCCATATCTGCTCACCCCACCACCCTTTTAGAGAAAAAGAAAAAACTTCCTTAAAATAATTATTTAAAATACTGAAACACATTGTTTCCACTTAACCAACCAATATGCAATTATTGACAAGCATCCTTTCTGCTTTATTTCCGCATTTTTTTGGCTTTTTGTTTTTCATTCCCCACAACTGAAACTGAAGTCTGCTGAATTATTGTCCTAATAACCTATATTCACATATTATAGACAACTTGTTAGAGAGAGAGAGAGAGAGATAGAGATTACTGTAACGTTTATATTGATCCAGTGGGATGAAACTAATCAACTTATGTCCTGAGTTAACTTCTATATGTATATACATAGATTTTATCGCTCTCTTCACTTAATCTATAAAAAAATACTTTGTTGTTGTTTTTCTCTATCTTCCCAACTTCCTTTGTCTAAATCTCTGAAGCTCCCACATTGTCAGTCATCTCCTACTCACTAACTCCCACCTTCTCTAACTCCTGCAGCATTGGTCTTTCACCACTCACTACATCCGCCCTCCAACCCTACCCAATCTTTACAGTGTATTCCTACTTCCCCTCCCCTCATCCATTCCCTATCTCTCAATCACCTGATACCTTCTTGCAAATTCCACCCATACTTTTGGTCCCCCCCCCTTCACTTTTACCCACCTTGTACCTTGAGGGTCCACCCAGGCGTCTCATCACCAATAATGTTAACTCTTTCTTGCTCCACTTCCAACCCTCTTCTCTCTTCTAAAACATGAGTAATCCTGTAGCTCCTCTACAGCAAAGAACCTTTTCTGCTCTGGCCTATTGTCTCATACTTTAACCCTATAAAGCCACCTCTCTTGACATTGGTAGTGTTGCAAGCTGCATGGTAACCTCACTAGTGCTGGTGCCATAAAGAATGCACCTAGTACAAACTGTAGAGTGGTTGTTATTAGGAAGAGCATTCAGCTGTAGAAACCATGCCAAAGCAGACAGTGGAGCACAATGCATACTTCGGACTGGTTAGATCCTGTGAAACTGTCCATGTTCTTTACCAGCATGGAACACAGAACATGGTCTTTAAATGATGATGATGACATTGATATTTAGGATTCTTTTATAACGATTTTTAATTTATTATACACTAAAGTATCTGGCAGATTTCTTTTTCTCTCTGTTTCTGCCTCATGGAAATTGAATTCAAATTGTTGATTAATATTACTGTTTTCTTTTTGCTCTCCAATAATTTCAAGGATATGAGATGGCTCAGAAGTGTGTTGTTAGAGAGCACTGGAAGGGACAGTGGTGTTAGAGCTGGTTGGTTACTTTGTTTGGTTGAGGGTGAACAAAGAGGTTTGTACAAGGAATTGTGTGTGTAATGATGAGACTGGTGTGTGAAGGGTGGGGCAAGAATCCTATGTAAAATTAAGCTGAAAAGGGACAGCAAATTTGATGGCTTTTTAACAGCTGGAGTAGCTACTAAAAGGGTAACAATGGGTTAACTGACTTAACCATTTAGTTAACTAAATTTCTGTTGAAATGCACAGCTTGGGCTTCTACTATAGCCTCAGGCCAACCAAAGCCTTAAGTGGATTTAGTAGAAGGAAACCGAAATAAGCCCGTTGTGTGTATATATACAGGGTAGCCCCATCTTGCTGAAAATAAACTCCTCATCTTCAAAGTCTTCTGTAAAGTCATTTTGCTAAAGTGTGTATACATTTTTTTGGGACACCCTGTATATATATATATATATATATATATATATGTGGTTTGTTAGAGGGAAACGATGAGAAGGAAAATTACAAATAACATAAATACAGTTTATATCATTTATGTTATTTGAAATTTTCCTTCTCATCATTTCCCTATAACAAACCACATAAATTATTATTGTACTCTTGTTAGAAGTTGTAATATTCAATTCAGCTGGATACCCACTAGGACCTAATCTGAAGACAATCCTTATAACTCCGATTACTTCGTGTAATTAATAACAAAGTAATATAAGCGTTATTTGTTTAAATATTTAAATATTCCTTCCCTAAAATAATTGTGTGTCTTTGTCCCCACCACTGCTTGACAACTGATGTTGGTGTGTTTACGTCTAAGTAACTTAGCGGTTTGGCAAAGGCGACTGATAGAATATGTACCAGGTTTCAAAAGAAAAAAAAAAAGTACCAGGGTCGATTCAATCAATTAAAAATTCTTCAAGGCAGTGCTCTAGCATGGCCACAGTCTAATGACTGAAACAAGTAAAAGATAAAGAAACTGGTGTTTGGAACATAAATTAACATGGAATATTGATGAAGGATTTTAATTTGGATCACTATCAAAGTAGGAAGACGTTTGTATCATACATAGATCCAGGGGCATTCTTGGGCAGGTGATAAATAAGAGGGTTGAAGTAGGAGATAAAGGTGGTTGAGATAATGAAGCAGTTGACAAACAATACAATGGTGATCAAAGTAAAACAGTGGGGGTGGAGGTTCTGGTTTAACCCTAGGTTATCCCTGTTGAAACAGACCTATGATAAAAAGCATTCTAGTTGTGATCATATTGACTTTTTAAAGGTGTTGAGAACTACATTATTCAGTGTATTCTTTCTGTTTTTTAAAGATGGTAGGGAGAGGTTTGATGAACATTTGGTTGCTATTTCTAGCAGGTGAAGTGGTTTACTAATATTGATTTCGAATTTTGACATAAGGCCACCAAGTTTAGGGGAGGGGGTAAGTCGATTAATTCAACTTCAGTGTTCAACTGCTATTTATTTTATTGACCCCAAAAGGAATGAAAGGCAAGATTGACCTTGTTGGAATTTGAACTCAAAACGTAAAGATGAACAAAATGCTGCTAAGCGTTTTGTCTGGTGTGCTAACGACTCTGCCAGCTCGCTGCCTTTACAAGTGGTTTACTAATAATGACATGATTTGAGACAGCAAACGAGCCTCTACCAGTTGCTTAACCAGCTAGAAATAGCAGCTAAATCTTCCTCAGATCAAATTTTGTTTTAGAGGAGGACACATTGGATAATATAGTTTTAGATAACAAAGATGATATGGTTATGTTTGGAATGTCTTTGATCATAGACCTGTTTGATCAGGGCTGACCTGAGGCTAAAGTATAACCTAAGAAATGAATGCAAAGAGACCAGAGGTACTATGTTCTTTGAAGTCATGGAAGATAACTAAGATGAATTTAGAGGGAAGATGGAAGTGAGAAACCATTAATTTCTTATAAATATTGAATTAAGGCAGTGCATTAGAACATTGGAGAAAAAGCCTTCTGGTAATTAGTTATGAACATTTATATTATGAGTTCAGAGGTTGATAAAGTAACGTGGCAGTTACATCCTGAAGTTAAGGTTAATTTAACATTCTTAAAATAAAGCATCCTATGAATGGAGTTCATCATCATCATTTAACGTCTGTTTTCCATGCTGGCATGGGTTGGATGGTTTGACAGGAACTGGCAAGCCGGAGAGCTGCACCAGGCTCCATTTGTCTGTTTTGGCATGGTTTTCTATGGCTGGATGCCCTTCCTAATGCCAACCACTTTACAGAGTGTACTGGATGCTTTTTTACGTGGCGCCAGCACCAGCAGGGTTGCCAAGTAACTTGCAAGAGAGAGAGAGACCTTTTAGTTGAGAGAGGGAGTGGAACCAAGGGAAGTAGCTTAGAGGTTAGAGTATGATAGGACAGAGAGGGTTCTCTTACTATAGAGGAGATACTTGGCTACCCTAGTAGGAGATGGAAGGAGGGAGAGAGTTAGTGAGAAAGATAGAGATACAATCTGTGAGAGAGAGAGAGAAATAGATGGTGTTGGAGATGTATTGGGGCCTACCTACAGAGGGGATAGAAGGGGATGTTCAATAAAAGTGTGAGGGGACATGTTTAGAGATGGGGGTTGTAAGAGATGGAGTTGTAATGGAAAAATGTTAAATATTTTTAAGTATGTTTAGTTTCCCAAACTGGTAAATATTTCCTTTTCTTCTTTTTTATTTCTGTGTGTGTGTGTGTGTTGTTTTATAATTCATTTTAAATCTTATTCATTTAAAAATCTTGATTTTCTTTCAGTAAATATTTCTTTTCAAATTCACTTTCCCATTGTAATATTTGAAATTTGTTCCCTTTAGAATTTTTAACTTCATCTTCCTCTGTAAATTCATAATGCATTATATTTCCAAAGTCCGTTATGCTAACAAATGCTGTTTCTTAATAAACTCAATAATCAATCCATATACTATGAAATGTTGACATAACCTAGCGATCTGCTTCATAATTTTCTGGCGTGTTTATTATTTTCTTTTACTACTTTCAATGAACTATAGCCATACTGGGGCACCACTTTCAAAAGTTTTATTCATGGGAAATATTTTGAATGTAGATATTTAGATTATAACTTGCAGTGGTTTGGCATATAAACCTTTATCCCTTCTACCTAATCAATAAAAAAGACTAAAAATCTATCTAAAAGTATATTTACTATTCAGATTAAAAACAAACATGTTGAGATTATTGAGATTGTTATCTTGGCTAGAATATGTGGCATTCATGCATATGTGTTTGTGATTTACACTTGTTTTTCCATTCTGTCAAAGGTCAGATGTATATATTATCGAGGCATTGTTTTATAGACAGATACCTTGATCTCATATTTACTATGTCTTCAAAGGTGTGAAGTGAGTGGATGATTTGTTGACAAGAGAAACAGTAGTAGTGACAATAAAACACTTGCAAATGTGAACACGTGCACCCATCCCCCACCCCCTATATATGAATGAATGAATGAATGATGAGCTCTCAGTTTTCAAGAACCAGATTCACTTTCAAGGATCTGGTTGGCCTAAGGCTATAGTAGAAGATACTTGTTCAAGCTGCCACACAGTGAGACTGAACTTGAAACCATATAGTGACTCACTTGTGCTGGTGCCATGTAAAAAAAAACACCCAGTACACTCTGTAAAATGGTTGGCATTAAGAAGGGCATCCAGTCATAGAAACCATGTTAAAACAGGCACTGAAGCACAGTGCAATCCTCAGACTCTACAGGTTCTGTCAAGTTGTTCAATTCATGTCAGCATGAAACATGGATGTTAGAAGTGAAGTGCGATAAGAAGATCAGTGACTGGCTGAAATCCAAGATCTATCGCTCAGTCATCCGACCAGTCGCAATTTATGGTGCTGAATGTTGGCCAGCCACAAAGGAGCTGGAGAACCATCTCAGTGTCATGAAGATGAAGATGCTGTGTTGGATATCAGGCATTACCCTGCTTGACCACATCACCAATGACAGCATCCGTCGGCGATATGGAGTGGCACCAATCGCCGACAAGCTCCGTGAATCTCGACTGAGATGGCATACGTGCTGACAGTTGAAGGCCGGCAGCCAAGAGGACAGCCAAAACAACGTTGGCTCAACATGCTTCACCAGGACTTGAAAATCACCGGTCTACACCCCGATCAGGCACACAACCGAAGGAAATGGAAAGACAAGTTAACATCGGCAGACCCTGCGATATGATGCGGGACAAACGCAAGGAAGAGGAAGGAGGGTGTGTATTCAGAAATCTTTCCTGTGATGCTATTAAGTAAATTAAAAGCCTCCATTTAGAAATTATTTTTATGCATCATTTTAGAATCTAAACGGTCTCTATTTAAATATTTCTAAATAAGTTTATGCCAAGGCTCAATTAGTTACTGTATGACAAAACTACACTTACATTCTAGAACCTATCTTTATTGGTGAAAGGGCAACAATTTATAAGAAATGGTATTCTTTTTATCTCAGTTTTGAACTAATTTTTAACTTATAGTTGACTTGATAAAAATCACGTCACTTTGCTGATAAGATTGGTTTTTACTTTTAGGAAATGTCAGTTTGAATAACAATTACAAATAAAAAAAAAAACCTTTAAAATTTCCTGCTTTTATTTATATTTTTTTTCCTGGTGTTTCTTCCAATCTGTTATTTTTTTTTTAAATTTGTACTCTGTTCTTGTGCTAGTTTTCACTTTATATACAAAACACTTCTTTCTGATGATGAGAATATTTGTCACCAAGACACTTCAAACTTTTTATATACCCCCCCCCCCTATCCTTTATTTTTTTTTTACCTTTCCATCTTACCAAAGATTGCCTATATATATTGTTCTCTGAAGACAAAATGCAAATAGCATATTCGCGTTCAAATCTGCTGGAATATGTTAAGAATTAATAGATATACAATTATTTTGATTTTATGTTTTCCTTTTAACCCTTAAGTTACCATATTTCTGTAGAAATAACACTTTTTTTGTTGTTGTATGGGGGGAGGGGAATCATTATGCCAACAAACGCATGCATTGGTTCTATTTCACTTCATTTTTATTTGTCAATTGGTTAACTAATTAATTGATTGTTTGATTTGGCAAACCTAGTTGACTGATTGATTAACTGAATAATTAATCAACAAATTGATTAGTTAATTGGTTAAAATGGTTAACAAATTGACAAATAAAAAATTTAAAAAACAAGAGGGAAATAGAGCCAGAGTGTTATTACTGGCATAATGACCTTCTTAAGATACAAAGAAATATGTTTCAACTCATGAGTTCACATAAAGAATCTTGCAAACGAAATGCAAAAATGAAATACTCTTCCTTTGTTTGAAGCACGATGTGGTCCTTGGATCTGTCAGTTCCAGTCAGACTATCTAACCCATGCCAACATGGAATATGGACATTAAATGATGATGATAAAGGAAAAAAAAAAAAAAAATCTTTGTCATTATTAATCTGTTTGGAACATAAAATTAACTGCAATTTTCATGGAAGGTTTTAATTTAAATCACTTTAAAGCAGGAAGTTTTGTTTCATAGAACCAGGAGCAGTCTTTGGCAAGTTGGTATCAAAAGGGTTAAATCATTAGATTTTGTTTGTTATTGTATCCTTCTGTAATTATTGGTTTCAAACTTTAGCACAAGGCCAGCAATTTCAAATTTGAACACAGAACATAAAGACGGACAAACTGCATCTAAGCATTTCGTCCGGTATGCTAATGATTCTGCCAGTTTACCACTTTACATATTCTTCTGTAATTATTAAGTGTTAATAATTTCGAAACAAATTTTCTTCAACTCATTCAGCATGGTTTATTATTCTATATCATAGCTGGAATAACTAATTTAATAAGGGTGATAATTTGAAACTGATAATTTTCAAATGAATTTCATTTGGTTTTGCTCACTTTTGCTGTAATTGCTTGAAAGCATTGGCTAAAGTTTATAGAAGTAATTTTATTGGCTGCAATTTACCTCCTGGCTGCATTTCATTTCCTTATCTACTTAGTATCCAATTTTGCACTTAATAAACTTGCCTACAATCAAAGAGGCCAGAGCTATATAGATTGCTCGTTACATACGCACACATTTATAAATATTCATAAATATGTAGACATACCTGTAAGGAATCATTAAGTAGCACCAACTAAACTGGCTTCCATTTATGATGCTAGCTTACAATTTTCATTAGCAAGCATATTCTGATGCGCATATGTGTGTGTGTATATATATATATATATATATATAATCTAAAAGATATTAAAATATATGAATATAGGTTTTTGCAAATAACAAATCCAAGTAGATATATATTTTATGGATATATTTCGCATATATTTATTATTATTGAATAAAATATTTTAAAACATCAACAATATTCCAATACAAATATTTTTTTAAATTTTTATATCCAAACATACCATTTGGTTGTCTATATTAATTTATCTTTCTATATTTAAAACTGAACTTGTTGATAATGTAAGGTAGTTATTATAGTACATCACAAGTCTGGCGTTTTATGATTTGCATAAATGTTTGTGCAAATAAGACGAATGGATTATATGGCATCAAAAACAAAAGAAAACCCCAAACCTCAGTAGGGTTATGTAGATTTAGACATTTTCAACAATAGTTATTATGTCAACGAGGATTAAATGGAAAAGATAATAATGTATGCTGGCTGCATTGGTGGTTATAATGAAGAAGTGTATGGATGTGTCTCTTTATAACACAGCCACAGACATTAATGAGATGAAAAGGAATAATTTGAACTTGGAGAATTCATTGAAGCTAAATGATTTGCTTTGACAGGACAGATAATGTCTGTGTGTTCATTGATTTAGAAATGTCAGCCAATCATAACAAGCTGCTGCCATTTTGTGCTAAACTGAGGAGACTTAAAAGCAACCAGTATTAAGCTATCAAGAAGAGTTTTTAGCTGCTGGTTGTTAATTTCTCAAACGATAAATATGTCAAATAGAAGTTTTCCTATAGAAGTTATCTTATTTATTTCTTATGTTTTTTGGGGGTTTTTTTTTTTCCTTAGTTTCCTTCCTGTACTACTATTTATCACCTTCTTCTTCCTGAGCAATTCCTATTCTTTCACCTCCCCATCCTGCCATGCTGATATTTATCATCAACCACACCTCCATCTTTATTCTTTTCACTACATTCTCTAATGAGCATAGCCATCCACTCTTATTCTCTCTTATATTCACCTTCTTGTATCTTGAGACTACACTCTGACACCTTATCACCACCATTATTCTCTTCTTTCTAGTTACTCCCACCTTTATAATATTGTGACCGATAGCCATGTATCTCCTCTATAGCAAGACACCTATGCCTGTCCCCTCTATCATACTTTAGCCTTCTACAGCCTGGCATAAATCCACCTCCCTCTCTATCCCACCCCCACTCAGTTGAGTCTTTTCTTTGTCTTGCAAGTTACTTGGTGACTTCACTAGTGCCAGTGTCACAAAAAAAAAGCCCCCAATCGGTCTATTTAGTGGTTGGCATCAGGAAAGGCTTCAGTTGTAGAAACTATGCTGAAGCAGTCCTCCAGCTCACTGGATCTTATCAAACTGTCCAACCTATGCCAGTATGGGAGACAGATGTTAAATGATGATTCTTACTCTCTTGGAAACTAATTGAAATCTATAAAGTAGAGCCAGCCTTCACGGTTAGGTAACTTGTCCTAAGGCTTTCTCTAATTGTTCTAGGCACTGATGTAGTTATGAGTAGACACATCCACCTTCTCATTCCAGCCATGATATAGAACAGAGGTGGGAAACCGTTTCACGTTGGAAGGCCGCATTAAGTTAGTTGTAATCTGATAAGACCGCATTCAAGAAACTTCAATTAGATATTCTTCAGAATCTATACATTACTTTGTAAAAATCTAACTACTGTGTACTATTTAACTTTAAAAAAATGAAAATAAATTGTTAATTCTAAAGTTAACTAAACTTTTAATGACTTAAAAGACTTTTTCTGCAAAATTTGGATTCATTCAAAAGGCCACACAGAATGGCCTAAAAATCCGCATGCTGGTTTCCCACCCCTGGCATATACCTTAATGGCTCACACATTACAGATACCAACACTAACTTACAGCGTTCGACTAACTTCCGTGTACTTTATCTAGTCATTGTAACCAAGAATGGCTTTGCCCTCGATTCAGTATTAGAATCGATACAATGTTTACCAATGTAGTATAGTTGGTTCCATAGGTTATATAGTTTTAGCATTCGATTTATGCTCTAAGTTCAAACCCCATCGGGAAACAGTTTTGTTTTTAATCTCTTTAGATGAAATAAATCTACCATACACTACGTTAAGGGCCTTTGGGTCAATGGGAGAAATCAATGTTTTAGAAATCTATCTATCTATCTATCTATCTATCTATCTATCTATCTATCTATCTATCTATCTATCTATCTATCTATCT
>JAOPUL010520074.1:0-11050 GCA_027564515.1 Octopus rubescens | reverse complement strand
TTATTATTATTATTATTATTATTATTATTATTATTATTATTATTATTATTATTGTTGTTGTTGCTGTTGTTGTTGTTATTGTTGTTGCTGTTGTTGTTGCTGTTGACGCCGGACGTGTATTCGAACGCGCAGAGTAAGTTCTCTTTTAAAACTATTGTTTTCACCTATTTGTTATCGTCTATTACTACGTTTTTGTTCCTATTTGCTTATAAGAATACACAGAATCCCTTGGCCCCGCAAGGTACGATATTTTGCCTTCATAAAAACGCCTACCTAGTTTAAAAAAAAAGAAACAAACATTCACACAAAATGGCGTCATCAACTGTCATTGTAGGAGCATTGAGGAGGAAAACCGACCCTCTCACTAGCATTCCCGTAGACGAAGACTTTCCTCCCCTTCCCTGAATTATTCATCCTAAAAGCTATGAGAGAAAAGAGCAACAACAACAACAACGACAACCACCACTAGTAGTAGTATCACAAAGTCTAGCAGCGAACATAGTGAAAACAAGAGCAACAGCAACAACTCCACCCCCACCATCACCACAGCCACTACAACAACAAACAGTAGTGAAACACAATATAATAGCAAGACGGTGGGGAAAGACAAAACCAACGAAGAAGATATGAACAACTACAGCATCCAGCGATTTGTTTAAAGACAACAAAAACAACGAAAGCTTTTCCGACGTGGCTAGCGCAAAAAAAAGAAATGTTTTCGCTAACCCTGGAGGGAAAAATGAACGAGCTCATCCAAGACAAAAAGATTGTTAAATTTGAGGGAAGTAAAGCAGCGGTACTCATGCCTAAAGAGATAAAAGACGGCGAGAAGAAAACAGTCATCTACAGATGTCTCGCAGAAGAGCAAGCGGGTAGAACCAGCTACAATTATTCAAGTTGAAAAAGCCTTGAAAGACATTATGGAGGATGTGGCCCACTTGCAGAGACGAAGAGGCTATGCCAACATAGAGGTCCTTTTCAAAATTGAGGATCTCACAAGAAAGCACTCAGTATCGCCTCGTTGGAGTAAGGAGTTTATCCTGTACCAAACGTACCTATCTAGAAAAACGGCAAGACGAAGGGTATCGCGTGTTCTGCCTGGTGGGAATCTTTGGTGTATTGTGGCGTGCGTCGTTTCGGAAGAACCGGAGACACTCTTAGAGGTCAGGCGGAGCAGCCGAGAAAAACTAGTCCGGAATAAATATAGAAATCTTGCTTCATGTGAAGCCAGAAAATATAGAGAAAATCCCGGATATTATACAGCTGCCCAACGGGGTGGAACTAAGGGACGTTGTAGAAGGCTGAAAGCCTAAATGCGACCTTTGTGGGTCCACGGGCCACCCTAATGCCTTCATCCCTCCAAAATAAAAGGCATGAGGCCACTCCCACTGCCTACACCACACCCTCAACAACCTAAAAACAATATGCCACACTTACAGCCGGAACACTAAGGTTGCCGACACCTGGACCCACAGCAGCAGCACCAACAACTACACCAGTGGCAGCCAAACCAGCTAGATCACCAGACACGAATTCAATGGAAATAGCTAAGACAAAAACAGCCCCAGCAACTCCAGCATCACCATCACCACCAACAGCAAGAAAAACAGGGGTAAGACCCACCAAGAGTGCCTCCCAAACCAGCTCTCCATATCCCCCTCTCTCAAACACAGACTAGCACATAGATACTCACACAAAGAGAAAGACCCACCCACTCCCGTCGGGGGCGGATTGCACAGACACTGGTTCCCACTCATCTCAAAGCGTAGATGAGGAAGAACCAAAACAGTCCAAAATATTAAAAAGAAAACACAGGAGGAAAACAGCCGGTCTCACGTCAGCACACACATCGAACAACACAGAAAATGCAACAAACACAGTCACACAGACAACACTAACCCCACCAGATTCACAACCATCAACACAACAAAAGTCACTACCAGCAGCACAACCAACACCGTCACAAACCCACCCCGCCCCTAAAAGGAAGTTCTCAGGGGAAACGACACGAGCAGAAATACCCAATTTTGTGCTATTGAGGAGATCCAACACACTTTTAATGGCCCTCAGAGTTCGAAATAAAGAGATTGAGAGAGGGGGAGAAATTCCCGATAGTAATAAATTCCAAACACCGGAAGAGCTGATGTTAGTGTGTATGCCACTAACAACATATAAAAACATTAGGGAGGACTTTCCCCACGACGTGGGAACCCCTAATGTAAAATCCACTAAATGACTTTTAAAAGGGTTCCCAGATCCGGAGGCCAGGCCACCCAACCGACAACAGTACTGGCAGGATAAGTAACCCGGACCCTTTTTCTTCCTCTTATCTCTTTCCGGATGGCATGGTGATAATTAAAGTAGGTTGTATAAATCTTCGTGGCCTGGGATCACCCTGGATACAGGGGCGTTTGCTCAACGACCTCAGGTCACTAGATATGGATGTGACGGCAGTCAGTGAAACCAGGATCTTCGACACACGCGACCTAGCCCCCATCGTGGATGATTTTGAGATCTACGTATCTCTCAGCCGGCCTGGAATGGGAGGCGGGGTAGCAGTGCTGTTTAGGAGAGGGCTGGATCTTGAGGTAGGTAAGTTGGTGGTCCTGGATGTGAGCAATAGCGAAGGTGGTGCTTTCAGACTAGTCGCTGTCTACGCCCCAACAGGGGCGGGACAACCAGATTTCTTCAGACGTTTGGAGGGGTTCCTTTGGAGGTTTCGCTCTTTAGTTCTAGTGAGTGATTTGAACGCCATCTTGGACGCACGTCAGGACAGGGTGGGGCTACCCGATAGCAGAGGGGTGTGTAAAAACCTCACAAACCTGATCATCCGCCTGCAACTGGCAGACAGGTACCGACTGGATTTCCCGGATGCGCCAACGTAGACATGGGCAAGCACACCGGGTTTTCCAGATCGTATCTAGATAGAATATTCTGAAGACCAGTAGATAAAAGTAGCATAGGTTGTGCACATTTCAAAATCGTCGGCTACACAGACCACAAATTTGTGATCTCGTCGGTCGACCTAGATAGGATCCATAGGCAGGAACCCTGGTACTGGAAGTTGAGCGCGTCTTTCTCGGCGCGTCAAGCATTAAGAAATCTGGTTAGCAAGTTAGTCCATCGAAATTTGTCCAGTGCAATCGTCAACAACCGATGCTGGATAGTCCATTATTATTATTATTTATAACATTTCTCAGACTGATCGTTTATCGATATCCTTTGATGAGGAGCGGGTCATAACTAATGATCATGGGTCCTGTAATTTTTCTCATTCCAATTCCATTGAAATAACTCTTCTCAAAATCCTGAGTATTTAAAGTAGTGCTATTTTCTGGAGCATCTCGCTCCTGATAGTGAGTCCCAGTTTGCCAAGCCATTTCTGAAATTTGGTTGTAACTGTTCCAAGTGCCCCTATCACAACGGGTATAACCTTCACTTTACTCAGCTGCCACAAATGTGCTATCTCATGCTTCAAATCAAGGTACTTATCTACTTTGTCCTTCTCTTTCTCTGCCACGCAGATATCTCCTGGGACAGCGATGTCAATACTCCAGCAATGACTTTCGTTTTTCTCAATCAGGATCAAATCGGCTCTTCTTGCTTCAATCACGTTGTTACATTGCACACTGAAGTCCCATAGTAATTTCACTATATGGTTTTCCATTACAGCTGGTGGCTGGTGTTCATACTACTTGTCAGTTCGTTTCAAGTTGTATTTCCCACATAAAGATCAATGTACAATTCGAGCAACATTGTCATGCCATCTCTTGTACTCCCGCTGTGCCAAACAGCTACATTCACAATTTGTTATCTTTTATGTACTACGTTTTTTCTTCCAATTTGTTCATAAGAACACAAGTAATTCCTTGGCTGTTGTTTTCTGGCTGTTGTTGTCCCGTAAGCGCCCAATATCTTGCCTTCATAGAAAAGTCCACCTATTTTAAAAACAAAAGAAAACAAACACACACATAAGATGGCGTCATCAACCGCCATTATAGGAGCATCGATGGAAAGAACTGTCTCTAGCACCAGCCTCCATCAGACGAATACTTTCCTCCTCTTTCGTCACTCAAACCCCTTCAAAATTATGAGACGAAGGGTGACAGCGGTGCCAACAACAACAACAACAGCAACAAAAACAACAAGAATAAGAACAAGAACAACAACAACAACCACAACAACAACAACCTGAATAGTGAAAGAGCCCGTAAAATCAGAGGCGGCAACACTAACACCGCCACCGTTATCACTTGTAGTAGTATCACGAAGTTAAGCAGCGGACATTGTGAAAACAACAGCAACAACAACAACTCCACCCTTTCCAACACCACAGCCACTACAACAATAAACAGTATTGAAGCAAAAAATAACAGGGATACGGTGAATGACAAAAGCAAAGCAGAAGACATGAACAACAGTTATAAAACCAGCGAGAAATTTAAAGATGCCAACAACAACAATAACAAACATTTTTACGACGTGGCTAGCACAATAAAAGAAATGTTTTCGCTAGCCCTGGATGGAAAAATTGAGGAACCGGCTCAAGCCCCCCAAAATATTAAATTTGAGGGAAATAAGACAGCGGTACTTGTGTCTCCGGAAATAATGGAAAAACGTGAGAGAGTAAACAGTCTTCTACAAATGTGTCTCACGGAAGAGCAGGTGAGCCGAACCGGCCACAATTATTCAAGTGGAGAAGGCTTTGAAGGATATTATGGATGTGGCCCACTTGTAGAGAGGAAGACGATTTGCCACCATCGAGGTCCTCTTCAAAAAAGGACTGCGCGAAAACATTCAGTGTCGCCTCGTTGGAGTGAGGAGTCGGTCCTGTACCCAACGTATCTTTCTAGAAGAACTATCAGATTAAGATATCGGGTGTTCCGCTTGGCGTGAACGACTGGTGATCTGTGGCGTGCGTGGTTTTAGAAGAAACGGAGACACTCCTAGAGGTCAGGTGAAGCAGCAGACAGAACTGGTCCGGGATAAACATAGAAGTCCTGCTTCATGTGAAGCCAGAAACCATAGAGTAAATCTTGGACCTTATACAGTTGCCCAACGGGATGGAACTAGGGATTGTTGTAGAAGGCCGAAAGCCTGAATGCGACCTTTGTGTGGCAACAGGCCACCTTAAAGCGTTCTGCCCCAAAATATAGGAGCCACGAGGCCAATCCCACTACTTACACCACACCCTCAACGACAGCAACAACAAAGAAAATATGCCACACTTGCAGCAGGAACACCAAGGTTGCTCTCAACTGGACCCACGGCAGCAGCACCAAAAACTAGACCAGTGGTTGGAAACCAGCTAGATCGTCAGACACGAATTCAATGGAAATAACTGAGACAACAACAGCTCCAGCAACTCCAGCAGCACAATCACCACCAACATCACGAAAACAGAGAAAAGACCTACCCAGAGTGCCCCTCAAAACAGCTCTCCATCTTCCCCTCTCTCAAACAGACACTCACACATAGACACCCACACAAAGAAAAATACCCACCCACTCTCATCGCTGGAGGATTGCACAGACACTGGTTCCTACACATCTCAAAGCGAAGATGAGGAAATACAAAAAAAAAGCCCCCAAAAATTAAAAAGAAGACACAGGAGGAAAACAGCCGGCCTCACAGCAATACACACATCGGACAAGACAGAAAATGCGCTCAAAACAAATAAAGTCAAACAAACAACAACACCAACCCCACCAGCTCCACAACCGTCAACACAGCAAGAGCTACTACCACCAGCACAACCAACTCCATCACAACCCACCCCGCCCCCAAAAGAACGCACTCAGAAGAACTGATAACAAAACAGACTCCCAATTTAGTGCTAGTGAGAAAAGCCAACAAATCATAGCTCGAAATAAAGAGATTGAGAGAGGGGAAGAAATTCCAGACACTAAGACTCTAAAGGGGCCGGAAGAGCTGTTCTTAGTGAATATGCTACACACATTTTATAAAACAAAAATTGGAGAGGGCTTCAACCACAACGTGGGAATCCCTAACGTAAAAGTCACTAACATACTTTTAAAGTGGTTCCCAGAAAAATCCCAACCAGATCCAGAGTCCGAGCCATCCGACCACCAAAAGCACCAGCAGGGTAAGTAACCCCACTCATTTTGTTTCTCGCAACTCATTCCGGTCGCCATGGCGATGCTTAAAGTAGGTTGTATAAACTTTCATGACCTGGGGTCGCCATGGAAGCAGGGTCGCTTGCTCAACGACTTCAGGTCACTAGCTATCTCGAAGTACAGACGGTCTTCCAGGAGCCGGAAGGTAAGTTGGTGGTCCTGGATGTGAGCAATAAGGAAAATGTTGCTTTCAGACGAGTCGCTGTGTACGCCCTAACAGGGGCGGGACAGCCAGATGTTTTCAGACGCTTGGAGGTTTTCCTTGGGACATCTCGCTCTTTAATTCTAGTTGAACGCTATCTTGGACGTGCCTGGACAGGAAGGGTGTTAGCCGATAGGAGAGGGGGTTGTAAAAGCCACACAAACCTGCTCAGCCGCTTCCAACTGGCAAAGAGGTAGCGACGAGATTTCCCGAATAGTCAACGTGGACATGGGCAAAGAGCACCGGGTCTTCCAGATCGTATGTAGATAGAATATTCTGTAGACCAGTAGATACAAATAGCATAGGTTGTGCACATTTCAAAATCGTCGGCTACACAGACCACACATTTGTGATCTGCAGGGTCGACCTAGATAGGATTCATAGGCAGGGACCCTGGTACTGGAAGTTGAACGCGTCTTTCTCGGCACGTCAAGCATTCAGAAACCGGGTTAGAAAGTTAGTCCATCGAAGTTTGTCGGGTGCAATCGTTAACTGCGATGCTGGATAGCCCTGAAAAAGGCTATTAGAGTAGACACGGAAGGGTTTAGTAAGGAAATAACTTTAGATGAATCTAGGATCGAGGGAGATCTGGTTAGGGAGCTAGAAGAGGTGCTTAGGAGAGGCATAGCAACTGACGTACTGGTGGCAAGATTGGATCTCGATCACTTTTTCAATGCCAAGCACGAAGATTGCGTTGTCAGAGATTAGGGCGCATGCGCTAAGACATGAGGGACTAAAGCCGTCCGATCGGCCTGGGTGACAGAGCGCAACGGGGCAACAAAGCCACTATTCGGTCTTTGACGGATCGAGACGGGCGCGTGCTATACGAATCCAGTTAGATGTGTAAGGAATTCCAGTGGCACTTCGCCGAACTGTACGGGGTATGCGGTGTTCGGGGATGGGGGTGGATTTAACTCCCGACCTTAGCAGTATGCCCTTCCTCTCCTTCAGGAACGCGGAGTTCTGCGAAATGCCGATAACAGCTGAAGACATACGAGGCACGAGGACAGGCTTCACAGTGGAGAGGTCTCCGAGATTGGATGGTCTGTCTCTATATGCCAGTCTTGTTCATTCATCACTTGGCGGACGTCTGCCACAACTGGCAGCAGAACGGTAGAATACCCAGTACTGTGAGCCGTGGAGTGGTGATGCTGCTGAGGAAGGAACCGATGAAGGGGGACGAAATAGACAATTTTAGGCCCATAATTCCGCTGAAAGCAGATTATAAGATTTTGGCCAAGGTGTTAGCCAAGAGCTTGGCGCGTGATGTCGATAAGCTGGTAGGTGATGCGCAGACATGCGGTAATTCCGAACAGATCTATCCACCGCAATCTCTATCTCACGCGCTACATCATACAGAGGATAGGGAAGGAACCTGGCATAGGTGATGTCCAGATCAATTTAGATCCATCAAAAGCCTTTAATATGGTAGACCATCAATACTTGGAGGCTGCCTTGCGGCGACCGGTTTGGGTTCCGTTTTCAGAGGCTGGATCGCTGCAAATACAGCGACATGTGTTCGGTGGTCAAAGTAAAAGGCCACCTAAAGTAATCATCTGGCATCACTCGTTCGATTGGTCAAGGATGTACAGTCTCGCCGCTTCTGTACGTGCTGGGTCTTGAGCTATTACTAAGGAAGTAGGATATTTGGAGGGACATCCCTGCGGTGGTTGGTGTCGGCTTATGCGGACGATGGCACCGTAATAGTAACTGACAGCTCGGAAATCGAGGTGATCAGCACTACTTGAAGTGAGTACGAATCGGTGACAGGAGCAAAGATGTATTGGAACAAGTCGGTGGTCCTGCAGAGGCAGGCAAATGCCAACTGTCAGCGTCGTGGGGCGCTGGACAGTAGGACTGATTAAATTGCTCGGAGTCTGGTTCGGTCCATACATTTAGGTGGAGAATAACTGGGGGGGGGGGACGAGCAGAATGGCCAGTCTCACCCAGAAATGGGCTGAGATGAAGCTTTCCCTGAAAGGACGGGCGGAGATGGCGAATGCGTACATCGCTTCCATCATGTACTATCACCTGACCATCTTCCCTAGCCCTGATTTGTTACTGACTAACTTGGAGCGCTTGCTCTTCCGCTTTCCGTGGAAGGGTCGTATTCCGCTCGTCAGACGGTCCATCTACTGTCAACAGCCGCTGAGTGGAGGACTGGGAATGCCGTTGCGTAGTCACAGGGCGTGCATAGGCACGCACTGAGGCTGCGCTATCTCCGAAGCTTCCTTAACGGTGAACAGGTGTGGTTGCCGTTTCTCAGATGGGATTTTCCGCAACCGTCTCATTGACGGAGCTACAGTCTTGGATCAAGCGTAGACCAAGAAAGGGGACTTGGCACCTGGAGTGTAGGCAAGTGATCACATCCCTCTGCCAGTCGGGCAGTGCGGTAGGAGAAAGTTCCACAATAGAGTTTTATAGGGGATTAGTGGAAGGCAAGAGCGAGGACGTTCTCGCGGAAACTCAGAGCATTGGGAGGGATCAATTAGCTGATATTTACCGGAGGACTTTCAGGCCGTGGCCTATGGTTAACTTCCAGAAATCCCTAGCCTTGCAGTGCTACCGGGGAGCTCTGCCGGTTCGAGAGAAGCTCTACAGGCACGAAACGCCGTCAGACGGACCTGTCCGAGATGTGCGTAGGGTGATGAAAAGGTTTTGCATGCATTCGTCCAGTGTCTGGGTATTGCTGACTTGTGTATCGAACAGTTGTTGACACGGGTTGGACCTATCCCGTTATCATCCGAGTCCATTGTGAAGATAGCCCCATGTCTGCTTTTGGCCGGGAAGGAAAGGCAGTTTTCCTCGGTCTAACTATGGCAAAGGAGGTAGTGGGGTGGACGAGATTGAAAGGAATAAAGACAGATAACTTCATCTTCGGTTAAACCCACTTCAACTTTTTCAAGTTACACTTGAAAAGGAAAGTGAGGGTGGAGAGGGAATTACCCACCCCCTCCCAGGATTTTTGTTGAAAGGTGGGTGAATGTGGCGAGGATGGCTTTTGTGGCGCTTGTAGACCGGAGGAGTTGAGAAGAAGAGAGGAACCTACAGAGATGCTCCTGGCAGTCGGATAAGCAGGATGTGTAAGGTTCTTTGGTTTTTTCTTAAAGGAACTCCCCCACTTTTGGGTAATTTTATTGTTTGTTTTGTTAATTGTTATTGTTATTTCTTTCTACACAATATTGTGTAAAATCCCACTTGTCCTTTGTGTTGTATTGTCCCTATTTGTTTTGTGTTCGCCCCTTGTGGCCAATAAATAAAACATTATTATTATATAAGGCGGCGAGCTGGCAGAATCGTTAGCACGCCAGGAGAAATGCTTAGTGGCAATTCCTCCGACTTTAAGTCCTGAGTTCAAATGCCGCCGGGGTCGACTTTGCCTTTCATCCTTCCGGGGTCGATAAAGTGAGTACCAGTTACGAACTGGGGTCGATAAAATTGACTACTCCCCCCCCCCAAATTTCAGGCCTTCGTGCCTATAGTAGAAAGGATTATAATTATTATTAGTTGTAGCTGCTGTAAAATGGAATGAGAGTAGTGATTTCTTAAAATGTATTGGCAGAAAGTAAAAGAAATAGCTTCAAATGGAATATAGAAAAATTGCTTGCTACTTAAGCCTTTCAAGTGCTACCCTTTTTTAAAAATTATAAGTGGTACTGAAAGCCTTTGTGAATCCTTAGAATTTCTCTCAAGAGATACCATTGGTAATTCCACCATGTATATCTTCCGTTTCAATATTTTGGATGTGTCCCCATCATATCTAATTTACACTTGCTTAGATTTTTCTCTCGTCACAATTTTCGTGCATTTTAAAATATGAATATTACTTTCGTGATAAAATATGAGCATTACGTTATCTGCGATAAGCTCTGTCATATTCAGTTATTTATACCCATTTGCTGCAAGAAAATTACCTAGTGTAGGAGAGAATCAATATAATAATATACATAGCATCAAAAAACATTCTCTTCCTCTAAAACATTTTGCCATATAGAGCGTTAATGACTTTAACATTTTGAATTAAATTTCTCTATCGACAAAAATAAATATATATGTAAAAGAATAAAAAAAGTGAAAAATATAAAATATACAAACTGAACCAAACTGATATGTATTTCCTTATGATAGAATTTGCTGTCATTTAATTAATTTCATGCTCTGCTTCTAACGCAGGAAGTCGAATGACACAAATGTCAGCTTTAATCTATCCACCTATGGATACTCACCTTGCCCTCTAGATAGGTAACACCTACATAAATATCAAGTAACAACAGAGATAGCGCAGGAAATCAAGAAAAACATAGTAACGTTACGAATAACGCCTGCAAATTCGTTCAGAATCTATTTTATACATCTCACTGGTTTACACTATTTCTCTCCTCTATCTATTGTTTCATTGACAAGTTAAAGGCAACAAGTATTTGGTTCGGACCGATACTTACACAAGATAAATCTGTCGACAAAAGGGAATAAACATTAGTACGGTCATTGCCTATGTCCTATTCATAGTATATTAGTACTTGAAATTATACAAAATAAAATAGAAAGTTTATTGATCGTAATATATTTCTCATAACCGACGTAAACAGTATCCCTGCTGCTTACTGTAATGAACAATACTTCGTCATGATGTTTAGAAAACAGGCTGGTTATCACGTTTGTGAGTTATGCTGACAGTCTATCATCTCTACCATCTGGGACTCACGACATT
>JAOPUL010519009.1:0-19231 GCA_027564515.1 Octopus rubescens | reverse complement strand
TCGTAACTGGTACTCACTTTATCGACCCCGGAAGGATGAAAGGCAAAGTTGACCTCGGCGGCATTTGAACTCAGAACATAAAGTCGGAAAAATTGCCGCTAAGCATTTCTCTCGGCGCAGTAACGACTCTGCCAGCTCGCCCCCTTAAAGAAGACTGTAATATTGATATGAAGCGATATGGTGCTCTTGGTTTTGTGAGTAAATGCCTCATTGACACTCTGAATAAGTTGGGTTTTAAGAAAAAGGGATCAACCAGCTAATTTACATATTCCAAATACAATCTGTAAGTGAAACAATAAAAACATGCAAGTCTTTTTACAAGTTTAAAATAGAATTTGTTTCTTGATTTCTACATTTCAATGATGAATCTTTGTAATTTTGTTAGAAACAAGTTCCTTCTTCAGAGGAAGATTTTAAATAATTACAAACAGAAGAGAACATCAATCCATCCATTCATCTATACAGGCTCACATCAACAAAGCTTTAATCTTGAACACCATTCTGAAGTTAAATACAGTAAATGATTTTATCTTCTAGGCTAGCATGAAATGGTATATTCCAAGGAAACAGTATCCTTGTAGTATCATTGATACTTACCATAAATCCCAAATCATTTTTGTTGAGGAAATTAAAACAATACAGGGTTGGCTCACAGGAAGACAACAACACCAATATAACTCATAGCTGTTTTGTGGATGACCTAGAAATATATGCCAAAATAGAAGTGGTATGAAAAAGAACATTAGATTGGTTAAGCCTTTCTCGAAGGATACAAGGATAAAGCTTAGCCAGAATAAATGATCCTATTTGATTGTAAAACAAGGGAAAACTAAAAGCCAGTCCAATAACGTTTCTAATAAATAGCCTCATTATTTCTCTGATATTTGATGAGGAATAATATAGGTGCTTAGGGTTGGATGAACATGTATCACATGGAAGCGTTTGTAACAAGGAATATGAAACCAGGAAAAATGAAACTCAGATAAAAAATATATTCCCCAGAATTCTCTGCATACATAGGTGCAGGCGTGGCTGTGTGGTAAGAAGCTTGCTTCCCAACTATATGGTCCCAGGTTCAATCCCACTGCGTGACACCTTGGGCAAGTGTCTTCTACTATAGCCTTGGGCCGATCAAAGCTTTGTGAGTGGATTTGGTAGACGGAAACTGAAAGAAGCCCGTCGTATATATATGTATGTATGTGCCGGTGGTACACTCTCTGGAGTGGTTGGCGTTAGGAAGGGCATCCAGCTGTAGACACCAAGCCAAAAAATATACTGGAGTCTGGTGCAGCTCCCCAGCTTGCCAGTTTCCAGTCAAACCATCTAACCCATGCCTGCATGGGTTAGACGTTAAATGATGATGAAACGTTGCCAGACGTTAAATGATGATGGTGATGATGAAACCTTGAAGGAAAAAATATTGATTTGAAACTCTTTTTCCTTCAAGATTTGATTTTTCCACATTTTCACTTGTCATCAAATGATATTCACCTATCTTAAAGAATCATGTGACTCGTCATAACTCCACCAAACATATTTATTATTTATTCATGCATGGACATAGCAGGTACCAACTCTTTTTGTTATGATGTTAGCTAAAAGACAATCGTGTGAAGTTCTTTCTTTGCCACTGAGCCTACCATTGGTTATACATCTAACTGGAAGGCAGTCATGGAGCAAAAGCAGACGACTGGTGGTTGAAGTATAGATACAGTTTAACAAGCCTCCACCAAGAGAACTCCAAAACCAATGCGAAGATATGAACTACATCTTCCTTTCAAATGCAAGTTTTATCACACCTTATAAAAATGCTTCCACAGCTTATATTTATTCCACATACTAACATTTTCTTTAGTTAACAAAATGAAAAACCTATTGCTATTTCTAGCAAATAAGAACTACCTCATTTACACCAATAAATATTTCCTTTACCAACAAATTTACAAATTGTGCTACTATTTTTTAAACAAGAAAATCATCACATATATACACAATGAGTTATTTCAACACAAATTTTTCTGAATATCATTTCATGGACTTTTTTTCCTGTTTTTAGTAAAACATGCATGGTTTTGACTTCTTTTTTTTTTTTTGAGAATTTTTTTGTTATTTCTTTTAAACTTTATTACTGTAGTTCAAAATTACGTTTACTGGCTGCTATTTCTACCAGCGATTTCCCAGTATCACATTCACCAAACTATCAATTCTAACAAGAATGATTTCTTTCTTGCTACACCTATCTTCTCTTCTCTGAAATACAATTTTCAAGTCAGTTGTTTTATTCACTCTCATTTATAAGAAATTTTATGGACCATTTTCCATGAATAATCTATCTCAGTTAAACTAAATTCGACTGAATTGAGTCTGAGGACAATTTTTGTGTTTCTGTAAATAAAATATTGATTTCTTGAAATAGTAATTTTAAGGTTTTTGTTCCTCATTATTATGCTTATTTCCTAATAGGTGGATGTAGAGTGCAAATTGGCTGTATGACCTTGCCATTTTCTGTATTTTATTTGTTTCGATCATTGGACTGCAGTCATTCTGGGGCACCACCTTCAAGACAAATTGACCCCAGTACTTTGTTTTTGGTACTTAATACAATCAGTTTCTTTTGCCAAACTGCTGTTACAAGGACACAAACAAACCAACACCACTATATAACTCTATATATATATATTTTAATAGGCTTCAACACAGTCTCCATCTGCCCAAATTTACTCACAAGGCATTGGTTAACCCAGAGCTATAGTAGAGGATACTTGCCCATGGTGCCACACAATGGGATTGAACCTGAAATAACTTGGTTCCAAAGTTAGCTTCTTAAACCACACAGCCATGCCTGCATCATCATTTTAATTGTACAATTAACATAAGAGCCACTCAATGTAAGATCTAATCTCACCAAACTGCCACAGTTCCAAACATCTGGTTTAACTAATTTCACTTTATATATCACAGACAAAAGATAAGCTCCAATTAATCTGATGTTAAGAAACTAATTTCCTGTTACAAGATTTCAGATTAAAACTGTTGTTTAGAGAAATATATTCAGAATTAACCTTCACCACAAAAATATTAAAATATTCTTACAATTGATTGCTTTAATCAGAATGGTGAAAATACAGATTAATGTAAGAGCATTTTGAGTTTTTTTTTGGTTGTTGGTGCTTAGGTCAGCTTTCATCAAGCAGACCTATGATCAAAGATATTCCCACTGTGACCATTTCATCTAGACACAATGTATCTAGGACTACATTATCTAATGTATAGTGTAGCAGTTAGTATTAGTGGATATAGTTGTTGTTAATTAACCCCAGGTCAGTCCTGATCCTGTAGATCTATTATCAAAGACATACGTGTAGTAGTTTGTGGTTATTTCGCCCCAAACCAGCTTTCATTTGGCAGACCAGTGGTCAAAAATCTTCCATTCCATACATCCCATCTTTTATTCAAACATAGATATATCTGTAAATAAAGATTGTCATCTTGTGAACTTATTGGAAATTTCACATCTAAAGGCGAGAGATAAACAGACAAGTTTTATTGCTAGTGTCACAAAGAAAAAGACAGCATCGGCCAACAACATTAACCAATTCCAAGGTTGTAGTACAAGATTATTTTCAATTCGAGTTTGAGTCTTGTTGGAAGAAGTGGCTGTGTCAAGTTAAGTCCTGCTGCAAGAAGCGGACACATCGAGAGCCCTGTTAGCGTCCGTGTTGAGGTTCCAGTACCCATGCAACATAAAAAGCACTAACACCGGGAGTCTGGTGTCGTTGGCACATTAAAGCATCCAGCACACACTGTAAGGTGGTTGGCATTTAGGAATGGCATCCAGCTGTAGAAGCCAAGCTAAATCAGACTGGAACCTAGTGCAGTCCTCCAGCTTGCCAACTCTGGTCAACCATCCAACCCATGCCAACATGGAAAACAGACGTTAAAGGAAAATGATGATGATGATGATTACATGGTTAAATTTCCTCATATTTAAGATGGTGAGATTTTCAGTTGAGTTTTATCCTTTGTCATTAAGATTTTATTTTCTTTTGTTAGCCTTTCACCTTTTCTATCGAAAGGGTTTTTTAACCCAATATTTGCAGGTTATTTTTTATAGCTCTATCTGCTTCGAGTTTTACCATTCCACCAAAAAACTATGTATTTATATTTTGTTTCTTTTACTATAAATTCTCTACTGCTTGTCATTTTCATTTTATTTTCCAACAAAATATATAACGTCTATAACATTTTCAGCAATGACTACGAAATAAATAATGTTTAAGTTGTTAAACAAAATAATTTTGATAGATTAAAAATATAATAAGTTTTCATAAAATTGAAGCAATTGCAAGTATTTATCTGTGAGGTGCAAATTGAGTTAAATATTTATTTCGGGCACAAAGGAGAGTTTATGAAGCTGAAAAGGATGATATAGTTGTGTGTGTGTGTAAAAGACTTCACCATCTTACACAGACATCCATCAACATACAGATACATTCACCATGTTTAGGAGGGTGACTAACCACAGCATAATTAACTGTACAATGAGTAGTTAACCCATTGTTGATGAACTATGGCTCATCTAACTAAACATATGAATATACTGGAATACAAACAACATGGCAAAGCACTTATGAGACAATGCTCATTGGTTACATCTATCTACAGACATCTCAACCATGCCCTCCTGGTAGATTTAGACCATATTTGGATGAGAGGGTGTAACAGTCAACAATAAAAAGCTCCTTTCGTTTTTAAAATGTTAAGATGTTCACAGCATCACCCAATCCTCCCATCCCATCCTATTTCTTTTGAAAGGCTTATGATTGACAAACGCAGATAGCTGATACAGCAAACCTACAACACACACTTTGGTCAAAAGATCACTCTTTACAAAAGGTCATCGAATCGCTGTTCTATTACCTTCAGCTACGTTAACTCAATAACAGCACTACTTTCCTCCTGGTAGACTTGTATGAATGGAATCTCTACTAGATGCAAGACATTTAGCTAACACTATGCTGAGACATAAAACACAAAAAATACATACAATGCCATTAAAAGAAGTCTATGGTTCCAGGTTGCCAAGATCAACCTATTCTGTATGGTGTAAACAAGGGACATAACTACTCATTGACAAGATTTATACAACACTGAACATTTTAATATCAATGCTTTTAACAGACTTCCTCTAAGTTGCCATTAACAAAGCACTGAATGTTCCTCAACCTTGACGTTTAAGAAATGATTTGTCTATTTTCCAGTCATATTCCAGTTGGAAACTGGTTCAGATTTGATTGGAAAACCCAGCAGCTATTTCTTTTTGTGAAGAAACAATAGAAGATCTTCCGAGTGTTCAAAGAAACTCCCATTATGCACAAAACTTAATAAAGACATTCAATATTATGAGAAAAATCATCTTATGGAATACCAAGTATGGATGAGCAAATAAGTTCATCTCTGTGGAGGACCAATTCCAGGAATTCAGGCAAGGACCCCAGAAAAACATTGAGATGTTAGAACTATTTATCATCTCTGATTTTTTGCAGATATTGTCTTAGGAATTAAAAAAAACTGAGCCTTATAAAATTGAGAATATCTTTAATACACCCACACAATTGTAAATGCTAAGTAATTCTTTGGTGAAGAATGTACCACAGAACATAGTTTAGTGATTACTGACTTCAAGTTAAAAGCTAAACGGATCCAGACATAAGATAATCTGAAAAAAGAAAAGATAAGGAAAAAGACAGTATGACCAGACAGGGGCTCAGGGTAGTACCACACACACACACACACCTGGTAATGATCTATCATCAACAAAGAGTGACAGGTAAAAAGTCAACTCGTCTGCTTATTGGAAATTTCACATAGACAATAAGGTAAAAGTAGGAGATGCCACACCTTATGACTGAGCATAGCAGTATCATTATCATCAACTGCTACAACAGTAAAGTAGATGAACTAGGAGAGAGAAGTTCCTGACCTGGGGCACCTGCACCCCTGGGTGATGTGGGATGGCATTTGGTGGGGGCAGGGGACACACAAAGAGGGAAAGTATATAATTTATTAAAATCCCTTTTCGGAATAAAAGTAACTCTTAAAAATACTTTTTCTATTAAGCACACATTAAAAAACTTTATTCTGTTTACATATTTGTGTAATTCTATGTGAATTCTGTTCTCTTTTGTCAATCAAGACAAAATCTAGAAATTGCCTGAATCCAGTCAGACCTGTAGATCACAATCTGGAAGAAAGTTCCATATTTTGATAAGTCATCAATAAGAAACAAGAATAAAGAAGTGATTGAATTTAATGTTCACAATTGTGATTGATTTCACTGTTGTTTACATTTTTTTTTTCTAATTACATTTTGCATTTTATGCACTGAATCAAAACCTTATTTTATTTTAAGTTCAGGTTGTTAACCCACACAACTGTATGTGATTCAACTTCAGGGAAAAAAATTAATTAGCTATTAGAAAATTGACTTTTCTTTTTCTTTTTTTTCATCTTCAAATGTGAAATTACTTTTGTAAGGGGTGCAAAATTTAATCAAACATTTCCTCAGGGTGCAAAGTATAGAAAAGGTTGGAAATCACTGCACTAAATAGGGGCAACTACAGAGACAGCGAATTGATGGACCAGGTTGTGAAAGCTGCCAAAAGAAATATAATACAACTGATTAGGAACAGAATTAGCAGAGATGAGGTGCAGTTTGCTTATGTGCCAGGAGATACCATCAATACCCACTTCTGAGAGAGGCAACTTCAGATGTACTTACTATTCATCAACTTGGAAGAGGCCTTTGACAGAGTTTTATGTTCTGTAGTCTAGTGGTTACTAAGGAAACTAGAGGTAGATGAAAGGTTTGTGTGAGATCTGGAAGCCATGTGCAGTTGGCAAAGTGAGAGTTAGCAATGAATATAGAAAATAAAGTTAATGTGCAGGTAGGGGTCTATTGAATTCATTTCTAGCTGTCTCCTGTTTATTATAGTCTTCCATGTTAGTTATAACACAGAAGTTTAAGACAGGATATATGAGAGCTTCTGTCTACTAATGACCTAGTACTAGTGTGAAAGAAAAAAGACTGCAGACTGCACTGGTACAGACATGTGATGAGAGCTACATGAAGAAGTAATAAGTGTTTGAAATGGTTGGAAACTGCAGATGAGGGAGAAGTGGGTGGAAACACGGGAGAAAATATTGAAGAGTGATCTCCGAAAGCTCTAAAAGATGACAAAGAACAGTGACAAGTAGCAACACACAGTACTGGAAAATACTGCCTGTCTATGGAAGAATGGTAAAATGGTCATTAAATTATGTGTGGTGATCACTCTGTCTTTCATCATTGACACCTGAATAAGTTGATCCTAGAAAAACCTAATATCATAATGGCCAGAGATTTCATGCTGTTAACAATTCTATCTATTTAGCAACACATTGTCACAAAATTTCATCATTGATGACAGGGTCCAACACAACATTTGTCAGATTAAAATATCAATATCTGGAATACAAGAGATATCAGCTGAAACTATACAGAACTAACAATTTCCATTCTGTTCCAACAGCAAAAACATAGACTGAATAGCAATGTTACACCAGAAGACTAAACCATTTTGATAGAACCTACCTAGCAGGATATAATATCAGAATTTGAGATGCTCTCCCAGTAAGTATCTAACCATAGTGATATAGTAGACTTATCTAGGATGTTTAAGACATGATGTTTGCATGCAGGCTATATTCCTGCCAAAAAGATTTACGTGGCAAGCCAGAGAGGTAATTAAGAAATACAAGGTATCACTGAGATTGCCTTGTGATAATTCCTAACATTTAGTAAAACAGCCATGACCAGATCAAATGGGGCTTCGCATTTGAAATTTGAAATTGTGAGAGCTACAAGACTGTTGCAGTGGAACTGAAAAAAGTAAACTAGGAAAAAAAGAACTAATATCTCTTAGCTTTATGTCACCTTCAGGCCACCTTACTGATTGTGTGTTACCCTTGAAAGACGTGGCCAATTATAATCAACTTGACATTCAGATATTTCACTCCAGCTAGAAGATATTTGTTTATCAGTGTGAGGAGAAGGGACAGGATGCATGAGCTTTGTAAACTGTTCTAGACATCATGCGAGATAGATGTGGTTAATATATATTTTGAGGTTATGTAGATTGATACCTGTTGTCGGGAAAACACCCCCCAAAAAAACATGGATAATAGTGCACATTAGAGTTGGATTTGTAGTGAGGAGACAGTAGGGAATTAAGAAGAGATGAGTGTGTTAAGAGTGCTAGGAGGAGGAGGCAGCAGTTTAGAGGTTTTAACGTGCAGGAAGGAATCAGATTCTAAAATGTGAATAACCAAGTCTTTTGCTAATCAGTTGAGTGGCCACATGTCTTTTTTTTTTGTGGGGTTTTCTTGTGGAGATGTTTTCAAGGCAGTTTAACACCATTCTCTTCTCTCATAAGCATAATTTTTTAATTTTTTTTTTCAATTTTGCTCTTTCCATCAATGACTGAATTGACCATGTGCTAAGAACAGATACACACATATACACACACCCCTACCTATATGTAGTGGTGATGGATCCTTACACCATTGGTTTCAACGATGAGCATCCAAATGTTCATTCAAATGAGCTACTTGCTTATTGTATTAACATATAAATGGCCAAGTAATCCCACAGACACGTGTGTGAAAAGGCTGCAACTTTTAAATTACAAATGCAAATCCATTTCACAGGCCTTCCATACAAGTTCGCCATCAACCCCAATTTTACTAACGGGGCTTAAATTGACCTGAGGCTATGTTGAAAAGAAAACAGTAGGATTGAACCCAGAACCTCATTGTTACAGAAGCTAATTTCTTTTCCACTTGGCCAAACATGCAACCCATGGCTTCAGAGAGGCCAGAAGCAATTTAAAAGATGCAGATCGTTACTGAAATTATGTACCATAAAATCCTAAAATAGTCACGAACTGATGAAATACATGTACACACACACACACACACACACATACACACACACACACATGAAATATACAGACCAACATTACAAGAAAATGTACAATATATAAAATTAAAACAATAAAAATATATATATATATATATATATATATATATATATATACAATATGTATCAGTCTTTATTTTCCTCTTCTTGAAATCTAAAATTTAAAATGTAATGAACTTAAAATCCAGATAAATTTGCAAACTGTCATTTGCAAATTCCTGCTTTTTCAATCCAAATTGTTTTAATAAAATATGTTAATGTTTTGGTGTATTGCGTGTTCTCATAGCATAGTGAGATGATTTCTGCTGCTGTTGCTGCTGCTGCTGTTGCTGCTGCTGTTGCTGTTGCTGCTGCTGCTGCTGTTGCTGTGGTTGCTGTTGTGATTGTGGCTGTTGTTGAGAAGATTGAGCCTGTTGTGAAAGGATATTCTGTTGTAGAGTCTGTGAAGTTTGTTGCTGTTGAGTCTGTGTTTGTTGCTGCTGCTGTGGTTGCTGTTGCTGGGGTTGTTGTTGTTGCTGTGGTTGCTGTTGTTGTTGTTGTTGTTGTTGCTGCTGCTGTTGGGGTTGTTGTTGTTGTTGTACAGGTTGGCTGCTGATGACAGTTGCTCCTGCGAGTGGTGAATGGTGTATGGTCTGCGTTGTTGGTGTCATTGTAACAGCAGTGGAGAGGACAGATGGTTGTGCAGTAGAAGCCACAATAGCATTTGACTGCACATGTCCAGCTAATGTCATTTGTAGTTGCTGTAGAGACTGATTACTTATCTGAGATGACTGCAGAGCCTGGGTCACCACAGATGGAGACAGTGTAGTCAGCTTTGTGGCTTGAGCTGGAGTTGTATGCACAGCATGTACCTGAACCCCTGTATCATGTGCTAATGTTGTTTTCACAACAGTTGGAGTGTTCTGAGCTAAGGTGCTTACAGTTCGGGTGCTAGTAGGAAGGGCAGTGGCTACGGCAGAGCCCTGTGTTATATTAATTGGAGAAGCAGCAATAGTCTGTATCTGAGAAGTTGTTGAACCTGTTGGTAATGTAACTTTAGTCACCATATGAGGACCTGCTGATTGTGCTTGGTTCATAGCTGCAATAATGGCCGGTTGGGTTGTTGTAATAATAGGCTGACCCTTAATCATTTGATTAAGTTGGTGAACTGTGAAAGATTTTGACGTTGGAATGATCTGTACTGCAGATGTAGTTCCAAGAGAAAGAGCAGTTTTACCAGCAACTGTACACAGGAAGTTTTTTTTTTTTTAAATAGAAAGAAAAAGAAAAAAATCAGTGAAAATATAGGGAAAAATAAGTTAAATAAATTTACAAGGAACAATTACATTTATTAAATCTATGCACAATACTAACAAATAAATATTTTAACTCTTTAGCATTTAAACTGGCTATATCCAACCCAAATATTCTACCTGGTTTATGTTGAAACTGGCCAGATCTGGCCTCACACACCTACCTAACAATGTCATTCCAAAAATATACAATCACATCATCAAAATCTCAAAACTATGAGATAATTCAAAATAATGTGAATAAATAAGTATTATATTTTACAGTAATCTGAATGCTAAAGGGTTAAATATATAAGCGTTTTTATCTTAATGTCCAATTAGTTCCCAATCTGTTATCTTAACCATTTCATAACAATCCACTTGAGACCATGTATGGTTCTATCATACAAATCATCTGTTTTAAATTGTCCATAATTAAATTAAAACCTGTTACACTTATATGTCAGAACAGTTTGTCATGTTCCAAATGCCAACTTAATCCTTTCGATACCAATCCAAATGAGACCACCACCTCTGATTCTATCATACAGAGAGGACCTCTCATATGGACTCGTAGTGCATAAAAGCATTTGTAATCTATATCATTGATAGACGAGAATTATCTGCTACAGCCCCCAGAACTGTCAGATCATGTGATTTTGCCCTGTTTTGGGTTCTTCAGTGACAGTTGTCTAGTAGCGACATAAACAGCTGGATCTCACTGTCAATGATATATAGAATATGTTATTTCAGGCACTGAGCGTCGTGTACGAGACAAAATACGATTCTCAATTTGTCTCTGGTCAGTATTTCTGGAAGCGAGTTGTACAAGGTGAATACAACACAGGAGGTGACGTACCGAGCGTCAAAATGTCGGTGCCGGTGGCACGTTAACAGAACATGCTGTAAATGTGGATGGTATGGGAAGCGAGCACCGAGAGCCTGGTGCTGGTGACATGTTAAAAACACCCAGCACACACTGTAAATGTGGTTGGCGGTAGGAAGGGCACCCAGCTGTAGAAACTAAGCCAAACCAGACGGGAGCATGGTGTTAGCCCCTGGCTTGCCGGCTCCAGTCAAACCGTCCAACCCATGCTTGCATGGAAAGCGGAAGTTAAAGGATGATGATGATGATGATGATGATATTAAAACCTATATGTTGGAACATTTTAAGTTGTGTTTTAAACACCGGTTTAATCTTTTCAATAATAATCCATATGAGACCCCCACCTTCGGTTCTATCAAAGAAAGGTATCTTTTGTAAAGTTTTAACATTTAAATAGTTTATCATGTCCAAAATTAATTAACATTCACAATATATTGTTTGATATTTAGTCATAAAAAACGGTTTGATTTTTTTTTCTTTCTGGATTTCTGGTTATTCCTCACCACCCACTATGTAAATATTGAAAAGGAAATATTTCATTTCAGGATCAATCACCAAGGCCATAAGAGTGTGTAGACTTGGCCCATCATCTGGTTTAATGACACCAAATGGCCATTGAGTGTTTTTAATAGAGCACATTCTGTTGTAAACATATTCAGGCCAATCTCTATAGTCTAGGAAAAGTTTCTCCTGCTTATTCCATCAACCTTGGAAAATCTGGAAAACGGTGAAGAGGACTGACTGTCTTCTTCTCAATAAACCATAAGAAAGGAAAAAAAACAAACAATTACAACTACAATTCTTAAATGGCCAAGACTTTAAGCATGTTAAATAGATACTGTGATAGGCATGATACTTAACTAGTGTATAGTCTTAAACAGCTCAGTCTAAAAACACATTAATTAAGACCATTATACATAAAACTTATTGTCATTTCTCACACAGTTCAATCTTATCATCATCATCATTTAGCATCTGTTTTCCATGCTGGCATGAGTGAGACGGTTTAAGCTGGGGAGCTGCACCAGACTCCAGTCTGTTTTTGGCTTGGTTCCTACAGCTAGATGCCCTTCCTAACACCAACCACTCCAGAGAGTGTATTGGGTGTCTTTAATGTGTCACCAGCACGGATGTTTTTTAACATGCCATCGGCTGGAGTGTTTTTAACATGGCACCAGTAAAATTAATGAGTGTTTCCTAAGTTTACAATGCAAAGTTCAAGACCTACTGAGGAGGAGGGGGGGTTCTACAAGAATTATTTAATCAAGGAACCACATACAATCGTACTCATTCCATAAAAATTACACAAAGGTTTATGGCACTTGGAACAATTTATTTGAGAATCTCATATGTATTTCCTCATTCCCAATCCAGGCCAATTGCCCTTCCTTTGCCAACCCTCACCTGTTTCCAAGTAAGGTAATGTTTCCCCATAACTACAAATTATTTTGTAGATGTTTGGAAACAAAGAACATCATCTGTATGATGGCAACACTCAATTGCAATAAACACATGATGTCACGAGGAGAAAGCAACTTAGACACACACACAGACACACACATATAAATGTATACTGGAAAAAGACACAAACATCAGTGAGTAGGAAATGAAAAAAAAAAAAAAAAAAATCGATTGCTACCATCAGGAATGCAGTGAACAAATGATTGGTCCATCTGTAACGAACGGCACTACTGCCTACAAATTGCACTTAAGGTATTTATTCCATATTAACAATGTATCTTGTGAAAAAAGAACACCACCTCATATAGCAATATTCACAAACCACTGCCATACTGTAGAGTTGCTAACTAACCACAGATAGTTGTGATACACTATTATTTTCCCGAGTAGACAGAATAAGATTGCAGCAACTTAACAGATGGTCATTATTTGGAATTGAGGATCACTTTGTAGTGGCATGTAGAATACTTTCATGTAGCATACTTGTTTTAGGTACATGTGTGGGCACAAGCCTCTTGCTGCTCCTACACTTGATCCAATGGAAGACCCACATAGGTATTCTCTCAGCACTGTCATCTTTGAAATATGTGTGTGTGAGAGAGAGAGAGAGAGTAATACTTAGGGAGCAGTGGTGCACCAGCATTCAAATTGTGTTTTTTTTTTAAATTTTTATATACACACCCCAATAGGTAAAAACTAGCAAAGTTGGCCCTAGTGGGATTCAAACTCAGTGAGCAGAAGCAAACATGATAGCACATTCTGTCCTAAGTTCTAATGACTACCAAATCAACTACCTTACCTACTTATCTGGCCTACATTAATAACCATGTAGAAATTTTGACAACTGATCCATACAAATCCTTCATCCAGATAACTACTGGGCTCAAGGTATTTGCTGCACCAGACCAATACAAGTTTGAAGGAGGAGAGAATGGGACTGGTTCTACACAAACCATGTCTACCATAATGATATTCATCATGTAGGTTGTTCAGCAAACCAAGACAGCAGAACCTACACCATCACTTTTTCTTCTTAAGTTCAGTGGTGATAGGAAAAGATGTAATGGAGACAGGTAGATGATGCTACTGGAAGTCTTCAGCTTTGACCCTGCACACAGTCAGCCATAGGGTGAAAAGAAGAAATTTCAGTTGTCTTGCTCATTTGTCCCTCATTTTTAGAAGTGATGAGAAAGTCTGCCATGTCTATCTACACACACACACACAATCTTATTATTTGCTACAACTTGTGGAATCTATTCAAGCAAAAATGTCATTACAGATTAACCCAGCATGTCTACCTAACTTCCTGGTCAATATTAAAGAGCAAAGTCATAAAACAATAACTTATTTTTTCTGTCAGCTTGATGATGATGAAGTAAGTATTATTTGATATGGGAATAATTAATAGAAAAATAAACAGATATTAAAAATACATTAATATATTATTATTAATTGTTTCTGATTTAGATACAAGGCCACCAATTTTGAAGAGCAGAGGGAGGGGAGAAGTCAATTACATTGACCTCAGCACTTGATTGCTACTTCAGTATATTGACCTCAAAAGCAGAAAAGGCAAAGTTCATCCCAGCAGGATTTGAACTAAGAACATAAAGAGCCAGGATAAATACAAGGTATTTTTTCCAACAATCTAATAGTGCTGCCAATTCACCATTCAAGAAAAAAGAAAAAAAAATACTCCTACTATTTTAGACACATTTCTAAATTTCTGAAGGAAAAAGCATTCCCCATTCATCCCCACCCTACTATGTGTAAACACATACACAGTAAAAGAGCAATACTTAGGGGTAACCATCTAATATATATCAATGTTAACCATCTAAATTAGTTAAATTCAATAAACACTGCTTCGTATTGTAAGAAAGAAAATAATAAAGTGAATTGAACTTACTCGGAACTTTCTGTGTTTGGAGAGCTCTTCGTTGAATTTGCTGGTATTGTAACTGTTGTTTAATGTGTGGTGTAAGCTGGCTTAAAGTACTTTTGCCTGAAAATAAAAACAAAGGAGGAGGAGGAGATATACAATTGTAACATAACTAATTTATTGTTTTCTTCTTTTTCAACACACACACACACACACAGTGTGAATTCTTTAGAGGACAAAAAAACCAATGAGTGGTGTGGACAAAAAAACCAAAGAGATTTATGAAGGATTTGACGAGACATCCGCAAGAACTAAAGAAAGCAGGTTCTAGTAGTGACCACAGTTCTTCTAGAACTCAGAAACCACTTCTTCACAATGGTGTCTTACAAAAACAGTAAAAGTAGTGTAACTTTCTGGAAGGGGTTGTAGTGGTGGTGGTGATGGTTGTGCTGATGAAGATGATAATGATGAATGAATGATTGAAAATGTACACAGTAACACAAAATGTTTAAAATGTCCTTAAAATAGGACGATCACCTAAAGACAACAATCAAGATACCCCACAGATCCTGGATAATTCTAACTACAAAAGGCATCAAAACAGCTGTTTCACATTCATTTTTCCTTCTGTTTAGGAGAATGTATAATCAGAATTGGTCCACTGAACCTCATCAATCTCACACACCTTTTTATAAAACACACTGGAACACAGAACCTTTCTCTCCACCCTCAACTTCTCATCAAGTGGCACTTGAAAAACTTGTTGAAAGTTGGCCAGAAACTGTCTTCAAACTTTTTAAGTACAATCACAAAACAACTTTCTTCACTGTTATCACCAATTAGAGGAAGACTATCCAACCTTCCCTACTAAAGGAAAGCAAGTCAATTTTTATTAAAGATTTGGCTAATAGCAGGATACATCGTCCACATGATAGCAGCTGTTCCTCATAAGGCCCACAAGTCAGTAAAGCACAAAAATAAGCAAACAGTCCTAGTACTGAATATAGCATGTGGATTGGTACTTCATTTTATCAACTCTGGAAGGATGTAAGGCATAGTTGAATTCAGAACATAAATGCCTGTGACTAAATACTGTAAGGTATTTTGCCCATTATCGATTCTGGACAAAATACCTTGCAGTATTTAGTTCAAACCTACTGAAGTCAATTTTGCCTTTTTTCTTTGGGACTGGACTTGGATATAAAGGCTATGGGAGGATAATCAGTAATCTTATGTAAATGGACAACCTCTGGTTGTAATCTGCAGATGATAAACAACTAGAGATACTGTTGCAGAGAGTACATGGATTTACTGGAGGATAGTCAGATAAGAAAAATACTCCAAGAGAGGAGAATTAATTAAGAACACTCTTGCGAGATAAAGAAACTAAGAAAAGAGAATTAGACCCAACACAGGCCTACAAATAGTAAGGAAGCTATGAACTAGACAATGTACAACACATAAATGAAAAAAAAAAATGGGGATTAGGAAGAAATAGATATATTCAATTAATACTTAAAATAAACCTAAATGCAAAAACAAAATAAAAATCATAGACATGAATACTCTAGCTGCTCCTGTATTAAGTTTTAACCGTAATATACTCAATACATATACAGTATGATATATAATTAAGATATACAATTTATATAAATTTAGTCAACAGTTGATATTTTAACTTCAGAAATGCCATACTCATCACAAATAACAGAAAAGTTAACAGAGGGTTTGGTCTAGCCACGACATATTTCTGTGCATGGGGTTCTATAACATGAAAAGTACCCAAACTAGCTTCAGATAAATGTGAGTTATAGGGGTCAACTGAAGATTGGAACTTGTCAGTAGTCCAGGACCTTAACTTCACACCACTAAATAACGTACATATAGGCACTTCACATAATGAAATCAAACTCAATTATGAATGTAATAATTTAAAAATAAATTTAAAATTAAATTACATTACACCTTCCTCTCTCTCTCTCTCTCTCATGCACACACACGCACACATTACACAGAAGTTTTATATTTCCTCACCAACTTGTCCTTTTTGTTGTGTTACACTGACTGGTATCGAGAGTGGTGTACTCCCAGCGGATGTAGTCACAGTCTGGCCTGACATTGACTGAACAGCTTGACTTATTATCTGAGCCGTTGACAAAACCTGAATTTAGTAAAGAAATAGAGAGAAACTTAACAATGACAGATATATTGTTATAAAAGAAAACAACAACCTTTGTACTCGCAATCTTAAAAAAGAAAAGTAATGAAACCAATACTATAAAATCTTTAATTAGTGTCATTCAGTGCTGCACCCAGTGGCACTAATGAATACAAAAATAATTTTAAAAAACCAATATTAATTAATGACCTTCAAAATGCCTCTTTTACAAAGCTAAAATAATTAGAATAAACCACAGTGAATAACTGTGTTCTTTGAGTTCAGTTAACTATTATGTTTTCAATATGAATAAAAAATCTAGAGCCCTAGGACAGAAGAGACTGATGCAAAAATCAAAAGCAAGAAAACAACCAAAATCCTTTGGTTGAATTGTAAAAGTTATGCCATGTATTCTGACATTATATGTCTTTAATTTTCAAAAGAATGATTGTTATTGAACAGTGTTAATTAAACTTGATATAACAAATTAAATTCTAATTTTAGTTATAATTCGGTTAATTCATTTATCCATGATAGCATGGGTTGGATACAAACTTACTTTGTGGCAGCATTTTGGGTTGGATGTCATTTCTGTCACCAATTTTTAGCTGTTTTAAATTCAGGAATAAGTCAAGCAGTTAAAATTTGAAGTTCAATAACAATAACCCTGTTCCCATGATTGTTTTATTCTGTCTTTAGTTACCATTCTACTGTGATACTTTGTAAATCAGTGTTTTAATATTTTTCTTCCCAAACATTAACAAAGATGATTCAGTTACAACTCAAAAGCACAAAGTTGAAGTGACTCATGACTCAATTAGACAGAAGGTTTCTCTAGTTCCAATATTAAGAAATAATAATCCAATTAACACAATAAGTCATATGCTACCCAACAGGAGGAGGATCAATTAAACAGTAAAAAAACACAGCCAAAAATAAAAAGCTGAGTGTGTTAACGAACCTGTCCTTGAGCAGATGGCACTGCAGACTGGGTTTGAGTACTTTGGGCCTGAGCGACAGTCTTTTGTATTTGCAATGTTGTTTGTTGTTGCTGTGGTTGTTGTTGTTGCTGCTGCTGTTGTTGTGTTTGTTGTTGTTGCTGTGACTGCTGCTGTTGAGGTTGTTTCTGCTGTGTTAAACAGTGCAACTGCTGCTGCTGCTTAAAAATCATGTTCATTTCATTGCGGTACTGCCTTTGTGCTTTATTAGTATGTTTCTGTCCTTGCTGCATAAATAGGAAACAAATATACATACATATACATGCACACACACACATGCAGTGTGCCAGATTGACTGGCCATTTCACCTGCAGATACCAATCAATCTGGCAGGATTCCACACAGTTTCTGTCTATTCAATTTCTCTCATGAAACTCAATTTAACTCTAGGCTATGAGAAAACATTTGAGTTAAGATGCCATGCTGTGGGATTGAAACAGACAACTTGTGCCTGTTATTTCTAGCTGGTTGAGCAGCTACATAGGGGTTCCCTTTAACAAATGTCTTGCTCACATGGTTTGTTGACACTGAATTACATAGGAGTTAATTTTAATAAACAGACTTTTATAAGATCTGATAATGCATTCAAATGAGATGCAGAGCTAACTAAAACAGTGTTTCTACACATTTTCTTCTACACCCTAAAAAAGAAGAAGAAAATATCATATACCCTACTATGAATGGACAAAATTAGTATATAACTAAGTTAGTATAGAACATATTTTATTCACTTGTTATATATTTCCTGTTCTGGAGTAATTCATGCTCCCCAGCATGAGAAACACTGCACTGATGTCTCTCCTTCACAAAAGTAAAATAAATTAAATGTTTTATTTATTTTATTATATTTATGTATTATAAATTTTTAGTTGAAAGAGTTTTAATTAAAAATAATTTTTTAAAATGGGTGTGTTAGAAGAAGTTAGATGAATAAATATCTTAACAGACCTGAACTTGAATGGCAGAAATGGTAAGCGGTTTTGGGCTTGGCAGCGTCACAGGTTGACTCAAAGCTCGTTTTACTTGCTGTTGGTGAAACAAATCAACTTGAGATTTCTATGGAAAAATAATTACAATAATAACAAAACGATGATGATGGTGGAGATGATGGTGATGATGGTGGTGATGATGATGATGATGATGTTGGTGATGATGGTGGTGATGATGATGGTGGAGATGATGATGATGATGATGGTGATGATGATGGTGATGATGATGGTGATAATGATGATGGAGATGATGATGATGATGATGATGGTGATGATGATGATGGTGATGATGATGGTGATGATGATGATGGTGATGATGATGGTGATGATGATGGTGATGATGATGATGATGGTGATGATGATGATGGTGATGATGATGATGATGATGATAATGATGATGATGGTGATGATGATGAAGATGATGATGATGATGATGATGATGACGATGATGATGATGACGATGAAGATGATGATGTTGATTATGATGACGACAATGATGATGATGATGATGATGATGATGATGATGATGATGATGACGATGACGATGACGATGATGATGATGATGAT